>JAJEKB010021088.1:740534-757150 GCA_022393335.1 Macrotrachela quadricornifera | reverse complement strand
GAAATTTATCCAAAACGAAATGATACTATCATGACATTAGCCTGTTACTCAGGTTTGAGCAAATTTTTATGTTTTTTGGCAAGTCTATCTGTGTTAATTATTAATGGATTAGAATATATTTTGACATCAAAAGAACGATTACAATTAAGAAGTAAAAAACAAAAAATCAAATAAAGTTTTATTTAATCAAATGCATTCATTTTTCTAAATCAACTTAACAGCTAAATAAAAAAATAACATTTTTATCAAAAAATGTATTGTAATAGTTGAAATTTTGTGAAAATAGAAGAAATAAGAGAAGAAATGAGTAAATAGAAAAATATTTCAGATTATTATCCACTTCATTGAATAAATAAATTATCAAACTAAATATAATATGTAAAGATTCTTATATTGATACTATCATTTGACTTTTTAGTTTTGTTGATATCTCGACATCAATGATGCCATCTTTCGAACTATTCATTTGTTAAGTTAACAAAAGTTTACTTTATTATATAATAATCAATAATGAGCATTAAATACTACAACTGCTTGCAAAATTCTTCTACAGATACTATTTTCCATACAAGTGTTTTTCGAATTTTTTTATAGTGTGATGGATAGCCCATGACGAATAGTACCTGATACTATAATTTGGTATTCGACCTGTTCACTTCTAGAAGAAAGAAAAATTATAACAGAAATTTCAACATTTTTGACTTTTTCACCTGAAAAATGTTTATAAATGGGAACCCCGCTTCAAACGTTTCTTATGGAAATTGATAGCCAACAACGAGTGATATCGAATATCATCGCAGTTCAAAACTTTATTTGTTCACCTTCATAATCAATAAGAGATAAACATCGTTTTTTCATAGACATCGCACAATTTTTTACAATATTACTGTCAATATTCCGAAATTCTTCAGCTAAAAAAGGTTCGAGATCATCGATATTTACAGGTTTTCTTTTTTTTACATTGCGTTTCACTATCGACCATATATTCTCAATTGGATTTACATTGGAACTGTTAGATGACTAGTCTGATAATTCTGGTACATGTTCGTCAATGATTTCTGTACAAATATGACTTTTATGTTATGGGTTATTATTCTTCTGCAGACGTCAGTTTTGACCAAACTGGTCTAAAAGGAAAGGATAAAAAAGTAATATTACCTTATTTTCTTTCATTACTTACGTTTGACAGCAGGAAAAAGATAATCTTCAAGAATCGAAGCATAATATGGACCATCAATATTGTATCGAAACGTGCGATAGGTCAATACACCTTTTACACTTATCGCATCCCAAATATGCACTTTTTGACGGATTCTAGGTAACCATTTTAATTCTTTATTAGGAGTTTTCGTCAACCGTCAAACTGTAGGACGAAAAAGTTTAAATGAAGCTTCATTTGTAAATATCGTATTAGTAAATCCATCATTTTTATACTTTTCAACTTATTGTATACGTCGTTCTTTTTCATCAGATGTTAAAATATGAGTAGACTGTGGTAAAGCATTTTTGTAACCATATTCATGAAGATGACGACTGATCGTTGACGTTGATACTGATTTGTGGTACATTTTCAATAATTTTCCTATTATTTCGGTATTGAAAAGGAAAGAAATTACATTTCTATATATATAGCGTGCAGTATGTCTGTCGAAGGTTTAGTCCCCAAAAAATGACCTATGTAGTTGCTTCTAATAGTAGAGAAAACGTTTAAAGAAGAAAAACTACTTTTGTGCAAGTTTTTTTGCAAAAATCTGTATCTTCGTTAGATAAGTCGAGTTATCAAAAAGCCAGAAATATGTTCTATATATTTGATAAAGATTATTTAGCAAAACTTAACTTATAACTTTAAAACATATCTTTATGACAAATTGTTTAATGCTCGAAGTTAGTTTCATTAACGTTAGAAATAATGATCACTAACAAGCAAGACCCTGATACATGCTTTTCTGCTTACCTACTTCATCAATTGTTGATAAATAATATTTTTCAAAAAGCTTTCGAAATTCTTTTGGCCATGATATTGAAATATTTTTGTATTCCATGAAATAGTCAGCACGAGATGTTGCACTTAGAAGATTTGTAATTGTATCAATAAGCGTAGCTATAGCTTCTTTTGTATCTGTTTGATTTTCAATTGCATTATTAACATTTGTTTCCTATTCACTATGAAAATATTTTTTAGCAGCAATTTTTTTAATTTTTTATAGCATGATTCCAACATCGAAGTTGTATCATCGTTGGATAGTATGTTCGAAAAGCATTCTTTAAAGCAGGTTCACAATCAGTAACCAAAGCACGTTTTTTACCAAGATCAGGTGGCTTCTTGCTAAGGATGTGTACCAAACGTTCATGTGCATATTCACGTTTTGTATCATGCATAAGAATAGCAAGTGGAATTATTGGTCGTTCAGAAAATACAACATGACGAAAAGCAGCTATCTTTTGTTGAGAATGTAGAGAACCCTACGAAAATGAAAATTTCTCCAAGCGAAAATGTTGTGTCATAATATAGAGGAATTTTTTCTTTTGATATTTTAAGAAAATTTGAAAATTGTTGCTTCATTTGGTCATCCATCAGTGCAATTATAAGTTGTGGCTGCAATTGAAGTAACTTATGAAAATGATCGAGTTCATAAAATAAAAGAATCATATTCTGAATTTCATCTTCAGTAATTTTTTGATTTTTCAAGTCTTTTTGTCTTCAATATTGGCATTGTGAAGAATTTCGTGAAGCATTATCACCATCACCTTTTATAGCGATTCATGTTTTATAGGCAGCTTCATCTGACATTTTAGTCACTAAGTCATCTAATTATTGAAGTTGATGTATGACGGAAGGCATATGAATTTTTTTATTTAAAGTTTCCATGTAAATGTTCCATTACAATATTAAGATTTCTTAAATAGAAAAAAATATGGTACTGAAGTAAAAACAAGTCTGGATCTTCTTGAATTCTTACACTCTTAATATAAACATAAGTAACACTAGATATGACAAGTTTCTCATAATCTATCGGAAGCTCAGCTCTTGTCAAACTTTGATTGGCTGAAGTGCTGCATAAACTGTCTTCAATTTTTTCTTCAAATAATTCTAATTCCTAGGACCGACGTTAAATAGTTTACCTAAATAAAAAACACGAACATCAAGATCATTTTTTCTGGACATATAAATGTGCTTTACACATTAACCAACTTTTTCCTTTTCAGAATTAATGCATGAATAATAAATCTTAATAAGTTCAGGATTTTTCTTTGAATATGGTATAGAACCTGTACTTTTCTATGAATAAGGATCACATTTATAAGCATTTAAACATAAAAAAGCATATTTTTTACAGAACTGGAAAACGATTGGAATGCACCTTTGGTATTTGGTGCTAATGAAAGACGATAAATCACGTTCATTTTGATGATATCAGGCAAATTTTCAAGTTTCTCATTATGTTTTAATACATAATTCAAGTCTTCAATATTTATTTTAGCATTTGATGGGTTTATCAATAAGTTAAAATAAGCTGTTAAATAAAAATACATATGCGCAAAGCTTACATCTATCAGCTGTTGCTGTATCAACCATTGTAATCAAGTATGAAAACAAATCGTCCAATAAAATACTTCGAAGTATGTGATTAATTGACTGTTACATTTGAAATTTCTGATGATTTTCATCAGTCAGTTAAAACTCTTTAAAGTACTATTAGCTTTTTGTCTTAATCTATACATGATAACTAGTATATATATATAATACTTCTATTATGAAATATATTATTATTATTATTTTATTTAATTATTATTGTTACAATAATGTTAATACTAATATAAAGTGAATAGATCAGTCAAATCTGATTATAATACAAATACTGCAATGAAATAAAATAATTTTATGTACATTAATTATTGTAGAGTGAAGAAAAAAATTAATTACCATGCTCTTTTAATTAAGTACAAAACGATCTAAAGTATTAATTAAATGAAAAATATTATGAAATCATCGTCATCTATCATATATTAGTCATGGATAAATTATGGACTAGCGACTATTGGTTTCTGAATAATTCTTAACAACCAATCAGCATTTTAGGTAGCTTCGGCCAATTATTATTTCTTTTACAACACGAGTCTTATTTTTTAGTATTGCTTCGCTTCGATGAATAGAAAGAACGCAAAAGAACGTATATATCTTATATAATAGAGAAGCAAAAATGCTTAACCTTGTTTAGAACAGAAAAAAATAGCTACATCATACGTCTACGTACTGCAACACTCGTGTATATATTTATATTTTGTATACGTATTATACAAATGTCAATAGGAATTTGATTATGAATGTTATCAGAAAGATTTAAGAGAAAATTTAAAATAATACTTAACTAATATATTGTAAAATATTATTTTAAATAGCATAAGATTAATATAATTGATTCATTTTGTTTCTTTCTTTCGAAAAAAAGATGATTTTTTTAGTTTATAGATATTTAAATAATATCTGCTGTACAATCTTTAAAAAATAGTTTTACATATGTTGGTATACTATTTATATTGGAAGGTTTATCACTTCTTTTATTTCCGAATGTTCCATTAAAACTAATGTTTCCAAAAGCCTCTTGAAACAGCACAAGCTGAACAATATGCAAGGATTCTAGGTTTAGGTGTAGCTGTGATTGGACTTTTTTTTTTGTGTTGCTGGAAAATATACATTAATAGAATTTTATAGGTAAAATGATTTAAAATGAAAATAAAATAAATATATTTTTTATTGTTATATTCAGAGCTAGTATAATGGAACGTGTATTTGTTGTTCCATTTATTATTGCAGTAGTTTATTTCTAGTAATATTATTCTTTTGTTAGGATTAATATGTAAAAATTAATTATTACTTATTTGAAATTTCTATTTTAGTTCGTTGGAAATTCAATTTCTAGCTTTTGCAATTCAAGATATAGTGACTGCTTTTTGATCATATACTTGTTTAAAAGCATATGATGCAGAACAAGCAGAATTAAAAAAAAGAACATTATAATCAAATCGATTTGACTTACATTTTTAACTTATTCTGCTTTTTTTTACATTTCTAAAACATCTTAAATTACTTATCTTACAACATGTTCCCGTAAATTATTGTTATTGAAATAGATTTTTAGAGGAGATAGAAATTTGAAAGATAAATATTCGAAAATATATACAATTTTGTTCAAAAATATTTTATTCAAGATTAAGAGGAAAAAACATACTTGATTTTTATATATTTTTGTGTTGCTATAGTATAACAAGATATATTATTTTTATGCATATCGATTCTATGATTGTTTTTTCCTCATCTGATTGTTACGCTTCACCACAATTTATTTTCGTTATCTTCTATATAACCATTTGTTTTATGTAATGCTCCTGGGCTGAGATCGATTTTTGAGGGGGATGGCCTTAATTGAATTGGTCTATTCTTCAAATTGTTATGGCAACAATAGACACTTCTTTCAATTGAAAAATTGCATAGACAACATTCAATATCAATAAAGTTTTCTGTGGAATGCGATCTGAAAGGAATGTTAAAGTATATAGTGTCATAGTGAAGCGCTCTTTGCCTACACGCAATAGATAGGAAACAAAAACCCAATAACGAAATCTGTTGTCAGATTTTGAATAAACTTCTGTTGAAAATGAAATAACCCAAAAGCTTTATGAACATCATGCTGATGAAAAATTAAAATTTGTAGAAAAGAATTGTCGCCTGGTGGTTCATTGTGACACAGATCGTGAGAGACACCGCAGCAATGATTGAAGCTAACTTTTGAAAAATTATTTGTAAATTAATTCAGCCTAAGTTTTCAACATTTATATTTTGTTTTCAGTGACATTTGGTCAAAGATGAAGAGCTTTCTTTTCAATTATGTGAATAATTTTTGTCGCACACTAGTCTCAACCATAATGAGAATAAACCGTTCAAATTTCAATAATGATTATTGTTTTAAAATATCAGCACTTTTTTTACGATATGATGTGTCAACATTTAAATATGTTGTTTATTCTCACACAGTCATTATTTTATAGTAGAATATTCTCTTCATTGTCATTGTTTTATTAGATTAACCAATTGAAGGACACGAAAGCAATGAAATAATTGTTGCCAAATTAATAAGAATTTAATTGATAGGTAGAGTAACAATTAAAAATAATTATTTTATAAGATAATACAAACTTTAATCGTGTTGTGCTGTTGATTTGATGATATCTGCATGAGTAAGTAGTTGTTTCAAAGTTTTATGTAGACCTTTCACTATATCTATTGACAAGCTTTTCGTTCATCAAAAATAAATGAAGATAAACGTTTGTATGTTTAAAGAAAAAGACAAAAAATTACATATAGTATCCTAATATGTTGAAAATAGACATCCTGAAACAAAACATGATTATAAGAGAATATCAATGAATAGTGATTATAATCCATGGTAATTATACTATATGTAATTCTTTGAACTGATCAAAAACGACATAGGAAACAATCAAAATTGACGAAAGAGAGTCATACTAGTCAATGCTTTACTTTGCACTAACCACTAAGTTCAGTGACATAATGTTGTTTCTCCATCCATAAACATCACTATTCTTAAATACACATGACACACATTGGTCAATTAACTCTACATGTACCCCTATTAATTATCTTATTAATAAAATACATTAATAATCTGCTGCTTTAATAATAAAAATTAATATTGGAAGATGTCTTTTTGATATCTTTTCAATTTGAGTTATCAACTCAGTGCGGATTATCTATTAGCAGCCAGAGGAGATCTTTAACCAGGTGAAAATCCGGATCGTGGTAATTTATTCATATTCACCTTCACTTCTCGTGAACGTTTTCTTTAGTGACCGTGTAGCATACAGCATAAAAGGTTTCTACTGTCAAGATTTCTGGTACACAATCTGTCGTGTTTCTCTTGAGAAGTATGATCTGAATTTTTCAAATTACTGTCGGAATTTCTTTCGGAGTGTTGAGGTTTCTCTGAAACATGTTCAAAATATCTCGAGTCCTGAAAGGTCACTCTTTATATCATCTATGTTTTTTTCGAATTCTAAGGATGGCATAGAGTTCGACACAAAAAGATTGAGATTGAAATTCATTTGGACCCACTCACTATTATTCTCGACTATCATGTTAGCTAAAAGTCTCGAGTATATGAATATTCTTTCGTACCTAGCCTAGTTTTGACGACATGAATTAGTCATACAGGTGTATGCGAGATGAATTAGTCAAGCACATGCTTTTGCGTTTCTGTTTGGGCTTGGTAGAGTCATATTTACCTGCATGTATATTATATTTTTTATTGCTAATATCACTATTTCAAACGCGCTTTGATGTAAAATTTGCTGCAATTCAAGCGTATCAAATACATAGATCAGTAATAAGATGTATATGATGATAGATAATTCGCGTCATTGGTAGCTCAATTCACGTCATGATCAATGAATCATCCAATAGTATATATACGTTTATGAGATTCGCTAGCGTCAGAGCACATTTTTATGTAAATCATTCTTGCTTGTGTATCGATATTAGTGTGTCCAATGAGATCGATACTATTCATCTCAATATTTTCTCTTTATCTTCTTTCAACAATTCTGACCATATCTAATGAAACTAATTCAACACAATGTACGGAGTATGGTAATCCACCAGCTTCATCAAGTGGATCGATGCTGAATTACAACCAGATGATTCAAATGTGTCAAGACATAAAGGGACAATTACTTACTTTCACGGATAGCAATAAAGAAGCGCGTTGCGCATGTCTTCTTATCACATCTTCATCAAAAACGTTGCCTCTAGTGGTGTGGCTTCAACCATCGATTGTTTATCCGACATCAGTGTACAATACGAACTTCACAGTTGAAGCATTTACTGCCAAATTGACGAATATCACGAGCGATCCACCAGGCTATCATTTACTTCTTCCAGCCGCTCGAATCACGAAAAATTTCGAATGTGGTGCAGTTGATTGTATCGCCTGGGACACTTGGTATCGAAATTTTAACCGATCTGATCCGAAGATGAATGTCGATGTTGAGACAATCGACTATTTCATTAATCATGTAGTTGATCATATGTCCAATTTGCACATCGATTCCTCTCGTATATTTCTATCCGGTTGGAGCAATGGAGCTTCGATGGCATTGTTATATGCGCTCAATACACCTAAGATTGCTGCTGCAGCCGTATATTCATCAACAAATCCTTATCAAAATGACAATGATTCATGCCCACAAACACCCTATCCATCGCAACGTACACCAGTACTCGATTTAGTCAATGAATGCGATTCTACTGGTATTTGTCTAGGGGGCGAAGAATTCATCGCCGATTTGAACAATCGTTATAAAAATCAGCTAACTGCTAAATTTATCACCATCAATGGGTATTCTGATCCTACACCAACACCAATACCAATATGTGTTAATTGCTCAGAAGCACAAGGTCTGCTTAATCACGGTCGATGGCCAGTGAATCTTAATGACCAGATATTCTATGCCTTTTTTCGAAATTATACATCAGACTGATATTATTTACAGATAACATCTAAAACAAAGTACTACGAGTCGCTCTGAACCAATTATTTGTTATTCTCTTTCCAAAATTTTCTAAACGTTGTTAATTATTCCATTTCTACATACAAAGACCATAATTAAAAACGTAAATACTGAATAGGGAGACGGTTTGGAATACCGTTATCTTCACTGCATTTTAAAAATTGACATATATGATTTTTTAAAGATTTTCTAATAGTGTACCGAACATATTTATATAAGAAATTACGTAGATGTAATCAATAACTAATTATCTTGATCGTTTATTTGACGCTAATTATGAGCCACTGGTCACATGGTAAGTCAGACTACATTCTCAGTAAGGAGTCTGAAATGGATAAAATGATTGTGTTACAAAACATTGAGAAATTATTTGGAGATCGAATTTCGATTCAAGAAGATGATGCAAAATTTGGTGACATCTAGCCTATCCAAAAACATATGGAGAATATTGAAAGCAAAATATGTGAAGAATAGTTTTCAAGCTTTCAACAGCTAAAAATAGATTGAACAAAAAATGAAAAAAATAACTTATGTTGATTGTAAAAAGATGATTGATGAAATTCCTATAAGACTGTTGATGGTCTTTTTCTGTCATCATAATAGGTAGGACAAAACTCAGCTTCATTTTTCGTACCGATATAAATAGAAAAATTCCTGGGAACTTTTTTTATCAAATTAGACCACAAGATTCAGCGTGAGAAGCTCTACAATTTACAAAGAACAATCATAAAAAGACGTAATAAGAAACAGTGAATTCATCTTGTATAAAAAAAAACTATCATTTTCATATGGTCGTGTTATGATTTTCAACTTTTAAGATGCGGTCGTAAGAGTTTTTCCTGGTCTATCTATATGGTGATACGTATTCACTTATATTCTTTTGCTTTTCTTTTGTTGCTACTCATGCGCTAAGGACTTTTTCGTTCATTCATGTTCATTATCTATGAGATTTTTTAAATTCCATGGTTTTTTTCCTGTTTCTTTGTCATATATATATATAGTTATCCAGTCGTTGCAGAAAAAAAGCGTGCGATCTAGAAATAAACTACAGGTTGGATACAGATCTCACAGGCCGAAATTTGGTTGCTCAAAATTTTGTCGATTTTGAAAACAAAAATTCCAGATATAAAATAAGCAGTCTTATGAACATTGTAGAGCTTTTCATTCTGCATCTTGTGGTATAATTTGTTGAAAAAAGTTCTCAGAAATTTTTCTATTTATATCGATATGAAAAATGCAGCGAACTTTTGTCCCATATCTTATTTATGTCTTTTGCGTAAGTTTTTACAACTTAATATATGTATTGTTAAAAATTATACTAAAAGAAAAGGGCGATTGATTAAATTCTTGTAGATTCTACAATAACTAGTCGAATATTGCACTGATTTGGCTTTCGAGATTATCTGAATCATTATATGTTTATATATTAATAAATAAATATGAAACGCATCTGCGAAATCAATCATTACAATTCTTTAATTATTTCAAACGTAAGTATAACATTAATTCTGGGACTTATTTCTACAATATAGTTGATTGCTTAAAAGCATACGCTGAGACTAGCAGATTGAACTTGTATTTTTTCACGCAAAGATAAACCGATCTGTTTTCCATCAATTATAAAAAAAGGTTGATTTTTTCTGATAAAACATTGATGCTTGCCCATCGTGTGATGTCAACAACAAATATAATTTCACAAGATCAAACAGGCTCATGAAAATATAATCCTTTCAGATAAGAAATGAAGAACAAGGAAATCGCACCTATTTAACATTTTATAGTCTTGTAAATTCTTTTTTTATTCTTGTATAATATAATGAAGTACTAACATAAACAATTTTTCAATCTCCTCCTTCGATACAGAATGTTTGTACGCCTTTTGCAACCATTATCATTGAGTCATCATGAATGTATGACAAGTTACATTTAATTGCTTTCAGTTGTGGATATTGCTCCAGATTGTCAATGATTTTCGTCAATGCTAATTCAATTACTCTTGGTTCGAGTTGACTTTCTCGCATATTCGCATGCTTGAATTGGGCAGCAATAAAATGGACCGATGGACACTTTTTCTCAGCTATCATGCTATTTTTACCGATGGTGAGCGAGCGTTATAGAGCATCAGCCACTTTTTGCAAGTTTTCGGGTGTAAGTTGAGACATAGACTTGAAATCATCAGGTAAACGAGAAAATTCGCTCTTGTCAAATGCCAATCCACTACTAACTGCATTAAAATCAATCATCGATTGACAAATGCATCGGAGAAAGTCGTCGTCTTGATTAGACATGGGAAAATATCGTCGTGTTTTTTTCCTCCGATAGAATATCTATGAAGAAATGTATATGTACGAATAAATATTTCAAGATACAAGAGAAAAGAGGCATGACATGTCAACAGAATGCTTCACTCGACTGTTGAATCTCTATGATTGAGATTAGCTACTCTTACTTCTATTTTGATCATTTTCTCGAATGTTTTAAGTGAGAAAAAAACCGATTCAGTATTGACTAACGAGTCACATAATTAACGTGTAGGAATATCGATGTGAGTGAAGTAAAAGTTCACATTGGTGAGCAACTGATTTATATTCATTCTAGCAGTAAAGTGACATCTTGTAGTTGTGAATATAAATGTCATTTTGTTGTTGATTTTCAATAAATATAAATTATGGATAATTTGATTTATGCATAAATTAAATTAAAGTTAAATGGAAATAACCATCCCTAGTCATACTGACGTGAGAAACCATAACTCATGATTGAACTGTTTGGAATCAAAAAGCTCCTTAGCTTTATGAGTTGAGTTAGAATCAAGTTTGAGATGGATGCTTAAGATCGGTCTATCTAATTAATTCGAACTAAATCCTCCTTTCAAAGAACGTACTTGAAATCTGTTATTTTGATGACTTAAATTTCCAAGCGTTGATCCTTGACGATACAGCTAATGAATGGCGGTTTCAATCACACAACCATGATCATATTTCTTTGTGTTGTAATTTAAGTATGAATATGAAAAATAAGATCAATAATATTAAGCATATTTTGAAAATGACACTAGAAGCGCATCTAGTATAATAACTTAAAAAGCCTGAGTTCTGGTCAAGTCTGTAAAGCAAGGTTACTGTTATTCTGAAATAAAAGAGTGAAAGAATCGAATATTTACACTAATGATTGAGCTCCTCCAATTTGAGAGAGCTTCGTGATATACAATATGAGCAGGATATAAATAATTTATGCTAACATTCCAAACATCCAACTTTTCGAAATCTACCAAAACCATTCTCACTAACACTCGTAGACGCTCAGGATTTATCTTTTCACCCGTATAGGTGCTATTTCCAAATCACTTTCTTTAGTAAATTTTTTGCTAGAAACGTAGCAATAAGCTAAAGTATTAGAAAATCACTACTAATACCCAATAAAACCATATAATGCGTCACTTATATCCATAGCTTTCGTTTAGTTTGGCTCAGAGGGAAGGAAAATTCAAGGGAGAAAGCTTTTCAAAGTGAAAGAAAAACGTTTTCTACGTTCGTTTTTTTGGGTAAAAGACAGTGTTAGATTGTGCTCTTAAAACAGCGTTATTCAATAAATCGCTATTTTGTTCGTCGTTGTTTGTGCATATAAAGCTGAGTAAGAGATTCGGAAAAATGAAAATCAGTCTAGTTTTTATATACAAAGCATACAAATATTTTCAAAAGTAATATTCTTTCAAAAGAGTATTACATTTTAATTATTATTCATTATTAATATCATTATCGTCATGCTTGTACATCTTTATACTACGAGCTTTTGCTCTTCCTGGATACATACAAAAACGTTGAACAATATCATCTAAATCATTATCAGTAACGTTCGGTTTTAACATATTAAACTTCATAGCCGTTTCTAATGCTGTGGATAAGAGATTATTTCGTAATTTAGTTTTAATTCGTTTTAATGCACTAAAATTTCTTTCGCATTCATTAGACCCAATAGGTAAAGTGGTTAATATTTTATATAATTTTAACCATTCAGGTATGTTAGCTTTCTCTTTCATCCAAATCTCCTACCCACTAAGTATTTACAGGCACCAAGGAGTCAATAGAAAACTAAGATATGTATTGGCTCTGTTAGTAATCCTACCTTAACTTATAGATAGATATAAAGAAAATAATAATATCACTTCGAAAATGTTGAATTTAACTTTATTGATGATAAACGGTTAATTCCAACAACAAAAAGGAGCAATTGAGAAAAAACTGGGGAAAACGCTTGTTTATATAGTTGAACTAAGGAAAGAGAGAGAGAGAAAATAAGAGAAGGACATATATGTATATATGAGGACATATCGAACCTCACTTAGGCTATGCAAAGAAAATGAAAGAAAGAAAAACGTTAGCGGCAACAATGTAACAACTGTTGACGCTGACAAGGTACTAAGTAATTTGCATTCACTGATAAAAATTTAATAAAACACGTAGTTGTAGAAGTTCTTTTTTGTAATTGTACGAAACATAATAAAGGTTCATCAGTTCGTTCATAAATTTTATTATCAACTCCTTTGTATTTATAATATATTTCATTACAATATAAATTTAACAAAAGATTTTTCAAAACTTCCTCGTTACTATAGTCATTTAATTTTGCAAATATTATAATATTATCCATATTAATTCGAGAATCTTCTCGAAAACATTCATTAATAGAATTTAGTACAGAGTTAATAAACTTTAAGCCATAATTATTCAAATCATTATCCATATCCATATGATTATCATTAGCATTATTATTAATAGATGTGAAACTTCGTATTGAATGAGTTGTTCGATGTATCAATGGTAAAAGATCACGACATTTTTTAACTTTTTGCTTATTATAATTTCATAATCAAATTCATTTAATGTATTTTGTATACGAACAGTAGTTGAATCTAAGCATATTGAAATTTATCAGATGTCATTGAGCGACTTTCTGGTTATTTTAAAAATAGTTTAGTGTGTCCTACTATAATTCTCATAATTCCAATTTGGAAAATAAACTTTTTATTAACAAAACGAACTGCAAATCCATTTGCTGTTTCTGAACCATCTTCATTTTTTTCGTGAATTTGAATTAAAGCTGATACAATTGAAACCATATGGATTCACACAAATTCAGCTAATTGATAGTGATACATCCATCGGATGTCACTTGTGGTTGGTACTGTAAAACCTGTAGAAAAACATAAAACATTAGATACAAAACATTTTTTGAAGAATACTATATAATGAGTTTCTTCTCTCTTAAATTTATTTTCTTTCGTTAAAGTGAAAAGAAGTTTTCTTTACCATCGTTAATTATTGAATGAAAGATTTGTGATCTTTTTAATATATCCAATCGTTGTGAAGATTCTTGAAAAAAGACAAGTGTTCTGTGAATTAAATAATATGTTTAATGAAATTCATTTGTTAATGTATCTTTCACAGAAAGATTAATCAAATGGTTTCGGCAATGTACATAAAAAGCAAATGTATTAATTTTTAATCTAATATGTTCTTGAGCTTGACATTTAACTCAACATACACCATGGAAATATTGACCGATCAGAATAAATTTTTCTTTTAATTATTTTTCTAAATCGAATAAGAATTGATTAATAACACCAAAAATTGCCTATAAAAAGGCAAAAATATTTTAAATACAAAATAGGAGGAAGTACTTCTCCTGCTTGAGAATGTATTTTATATAAACAAATAATTCTTTCAACTAATTCTTTGGTGGAAGGATTAAAATAATGTAAACAAATACATAATTGTTCCATCTGCTATTATTGTAATATAAGTAACATGTTTTAATTCTTCTGATTATTTTTTCCATAGCCATTTTTGCATACAAAATAACCAATCAGCACGACTTTCTTCACTCCAATAAAGTTCTTTTTTGGTAGCTATAGATAGCCATTGAACTATTGGTTCAGAAAGATTTAGATATTGCAGTTGAATCGAATCTTTCGAGTTCATAAATGCAAATTCTTGCTTCAATAAGAAAATAAATGATCGCGCAACAGCACGTAGATAATTTAAACTTGCTGTTATTGTATTAATTTTTGTTGGTTTCAATTGTTCTATAACTGTACTATGATCTTCAGATTGTATCTTTAGTTGATATTTCATGAATGATTGTTTATGAAGTTCCGATTCTTCATGTTGTCCAATTCCTACAGCAAAGCTGTTCATAAATGTGTGTTTCATAAAATCAATACTTTTTGGGGAGAAATAAGACTTAATTTCGGACAAATTTTTTTGTTAATTTACTACTGCGAAACAAATAAAAGATTCTGGAGGACTTGGATTCGAGTATCAGCTTAACTTTGACAAATATATTACATGTCTTGACAAGTACTGCAGCATCATAATTATATAAACTAATCTATGAAAAACGAGTACATCAAATTGTCAAATCTGATGGTAAAACATGCATTTTGAAAAATGATATCGATCCAGTGTGCTATCAAAAGCTTCGTCGAAACCTGAATGTCTTTTTTTGTTGATCTTAGGCGTATGAAGAAGTTAGACTCAATAGACTAAAGAGCTATTGAAAGGTCTTTATAGTTACTTATACCTTCAAGTCCTTTGTACAGCAACTTCCAATAAGGATGAGAAATAAAAGCTCCTTTATTTTTCACTAATCTTGAATTACATTTTACTTCTTGTGGACAAACAATGCATAATAATCCGCTTTTCTTTTCCGAATATATTGCACAAAGCCAGACCGACGTACACGTTTGACAGGTGAAAATTTAGAGAATATTATCTTGATTCGATCCACCGAAAATCAAGATAAAAATGACATTGGTATGTTATATTAGTACTGGTCTCTGAAAGGTTTTTATCGAAAAGTTTCTTTATTTTTTGCAGTTTCTTTTCAACTTTTGGTTTTGAAATGTTTTTTTTTTGTACGAAAATGTATAAAAATGAAACATCATGAGTACTTTGTTTTTACAAGACAATTTTCTTTGTTTAGTTCTTCTATTGTTGATGTTTTTCTGTATATATAGATAATAATGCCAATGTAAAAGACTGCAGCTAGTTCAACATCTAATCTTTAGTTTTATCTACTTTCATGTCATCTTGTACTCTCTTAAAAATACTTATAACCATGGAGAAGATTATCTTTTTATCTTTATGAAAATAAAAACAATATCTATCTTTAATATGTGTCCTACGAGATCATTTCTGGTTTTTCTTAATAATTTGAACAAGGAAAGTTAAACTTTTATTTCTATTAACATATGACGGAAAAATCAAATATTATAGAACCCATGGGTCACCTAATGGGCTGTCCAATAGGCTGGGTTCGAAGCATTCAGCCCAATCCAATAACCCTTAGGCCTGAAATAAAAAAATTGTTTGGGCTGAAATCCATCCATGAAGTGACTAGTCATCGACTTGGGCCACCCACGGGTCGACAAAAAAACAAATTTCGGCATCTCTGTGACGAATGATCAGTATTTTTTGATCAGTAGATATATGTTTTTTGCACAGTAGATATATGTTTTTTGCACAGTAAATAATTTCAAATGTCAGTAATTAAATTTTCGTCAATAGATAATTTTTGTTTTGATCAGTTATTTCTTTTTTTATATCAGTGAAAAAATAGTACAATTACAACTAACAAAAGGTTTGTTGAATAAGTAATGCTTTTATAGCTTTTGAAGGTCAACCTCGACGCGTTTTTCTCGAATTTTAATATCTTTCGCCGCACGGTAGATAAGGATGTGGTTGTAGAACAGAAATCGTTACCTTCTTCCACATCCCCACGTTTTTAAAAACTCCTTTATGGAACATCATGCTTCGAAAAAAAACAAAAAATGAGGTTTTAATCTGAAGTTTCGCCAAAATAAAAAGGAGGGGAGCGTATACAAAGACAAAACTACCCCTTGCCGAAATTCGACTTTGTCCTTCCCATTTCATCATGTTTGGTGCCAGAACTCTATTTCTAATGAAATTAAACAATTTTATTCATTCCACATTGTACACGACTCGATTTAATTACCCTACTATTCTCCA
>JAJEKB010021088.1:654216-680534 GCA_022393335.1 Macrotrachela quadricornifera | reverse complement strand
TGATGAAGTTTTCAACACCTTAAAGACGAATATTTCAAACCAACACAAAATTACCACAACATCATCAATTGAGAAGTTTTTTAACCATAAGAAACGTCGATTAAATGAAGATGTACAACAAGAATGCATAACAACAATTATTCAACAACATTTTGATACACTTTCTTCTCCATTATTAAGTTCAAATATTCACTTGAGTGACAGCAACAGCGATGATTATAATGATATGATCGTAATACGGCAAATACTCGAAGATATATTGGTTCAGTTACAAAATGAACAACATATTTTTTATAGAAGTTCTATTATAGATAAAAATAATCATTTAATATCAACACATAATTCATCTACTAATATGATTGAGACTGAAAATATAAATGATAATGATGTTTTAATGTCATTAAATGATATAATATCTGATATTATTAGATCTGATACAAGTTATAAAAATTTAATTGATAATGAAATGTATTGTTCATCGCCATGTATACCGATTAATCGTCCACCTTGTGTTAAAATATCAATACCAGGTGTACAATTTATAACAGATCAAGAATTAAAATTTGTTGATCAACAACGATCATTATTAAAGGATGATATTTGGCTACCAGATGGTGCTGTTGGTAAATCAAAGCCAAGTTCAACTTGGTTTACAGCAGCAAGAGCAACCTGGCTTCGTGCAATATATTCGGAAAAGAAATACGGATTATTATGCATTATTTGTGCACAAGAAGCTAAATGTAACTCAAGATTAGTGAAAAACAAAGGAGCTTTTATTTCTCATCCTTATTGGAAGCTGCTGCACAAAGGTCTTGAAGGTATGAATAACTACGAAAACTCTTTAATAACTCGTTAATCTGTTGAGTCTAAATTCTTTATACGACTAAGATCATTAATAAAAGACATTCAGATTTGAGGTAAAGCTTTTGATAGCACAATGGATGAAAATCATTTTTCAAAATTCGTGCGTTATTGGCAAATTTGACAATTTGATGTACTAGTTTTTATTAAATTAGTTTATATAATTATGATGCTGCAGTATTTGTCAAGACATGTAATATATTTGTCGAGGTTAAGATGATACTCGAATCCAAGTCTCCCAGAAGCTTTTAATTGTATCACAGTAGTTAATTTAGGTGAAAATTTGTCCGAAATTAAGTTGTTTCTCTCCACGAAAAGTGTTGATTTTATGAAAAACACTTTTAAACAACTTTATTGTAGGAATTAAACAACATGAAGCATCTGAACTTCATAAACAATCGTTAATGAAATATCATTTAAAGATACAATCTGAAGATCATGGTACAGTTATAGAACAATTGAAACCAACAAAAATTAATACAAAAATAGCAAGTTTAAATTATTTACGTGCAGTTGCACGATCATTTATTTTCTTATTGAAGCAAGAATTTGCATTTATGAACTTGAAAGATTTGATTCAACTGCAACATCTAAATCTTTCTGAACCAATAGTTCAATGGCTATCTATAGCTACTAAAAAAGAACTTTATTGGAGTGGAGAAAGTCGTGGTGACTGGTTACTTTGTGTGCAAAAGTGGCTATGGAAAAAACAGTTAGAAGAATTAAAAGATGTTACTTATATTACAATAATGGCAGATGAAACATGCGATGTTACAGTGATGGAACAGTTATGTATTTGTTTACGTTATTTTAATCCATCTACCAGAGAATTAGTTGAAAGAATTTTTTGTTTATATGAAATACATTCTCAAACAGGAGAAGTACTTTCTGCTATATTGTATTTAAAATATTTTTGCTTTTTTTATAGGCGATTTTTGATGTTATTAATCAATTCTTATTCGATTTAGAAAAAGAATTAAATAAAAAATTTATTCTGGTCGGTCAATGTTTCGATGGTGCATCTTCAGTTAGATGTCAAGCCCAAGGACATATTAGATCAAGAATTAATGCATTTGCTTTCTATATACATTGTCGAAGCCATTTGATTAATCTTTCTGTGAAAGACACATTAACAAATGAATTTCATCAATCATATGATTTAATTCACAGGACACTTGTCTTTTTTCAAGAATCTTCACAACGATTGGATATATTAAAAAGATCACAAATCTTTCATGCAACAAGTAAAGAAGGTAAAGAAAAATTATTTTCAGCTTAACGAAGGAAAATAAATTTAAGAGAGAAAAAATTCATTATATAGTATTCTTATTATAAAAAAGTTTTCTATCTAATGTTTTACGTTTTTCTAAAGGTTCTAAAGTACCGAGTGCAAGTGACACCCGATGGGTGTATCACTATCAATTAGCCGAATTTGTGTGGACCCATATGGTTTCAATTGTATCAGCTTTAGTCCAAATTCATGAAAAAAACAAAGATGGTTCGGAAACGGCAAATGGATTTGCAATTCGTTTTATTAATGAAAAATTTATTTTTCAAATTGGAATTATGAGAATTATATTGGGACATGCTAAACTATTTTTAAAACAAACAGAAAGTCGTTCGATGACATTTGATAAATTTTCAATATGCTTAGATTCAACAAGTGTTCGTATACAAAATACATTAAATGAATTTGATTATGAAATTTATAGACAAAAAGTTAAAGAATGTTGTGATCTTTCACCAATGATACACCGACCAACTCATTCAACACGAAGTTCCACGTATATTAATAATAATTCCAATGATAATCATATGGGTATGGATAATAATTTGAATAATTATGGCTTAAAGTTTATTAATTCTGTACTAAATTCTATTAATGAACGTTTTGGAGAAGATTCTCGAATTATCATGGATAATATTACAATGTTTACAAATTTAAATGACTATAGTAACGAGGAAGTGTTGAAAAATCCTTTGTTAAATTTATATTGTAATGAAATGTATTATAAACACAAAGGAGTTGACAATAAAATTTATGAACGAACTGATGAACCTTTATTATGTTTTGCCCAATTACAAAAAGAACTCCCACAACTACGTGTTTTATTAAAAAGTGCAAATAATGATGTTAAACGAATGCAAACGAAAATAGATAATGATGAAGTTTGTTTATTAGATATACTAAAATTTTTATCAGTGAATGCAAATTATTTAGTACCTGAATGGTTGAAATTATATAAAATATTAACTACTTTACCTATCGGATCCAATGAATGCGAAAGAAGTTTTAGTGCATTAAAACGAATTAAAACCAAATTACGAAATAATCTCTCATCCACAGCATTAGAAACAGCTGTCAAGTTTAGTATGTTAAAACCGAATGTTACTGATAATGATTTAGATGATATCGTTCAACATTTTTGTATGTACTTAGGAAGAGCAAAAGCTCGTAATATCAAGATATACAAGCACGAAGATAATGAAGATGATATTAATGATGAATAATAATTAAAATCTAATACTCTTTTCAAATAATATTATTTTTGAAAATATTTATGTTTTGTATGTGAAAAATAAACTAGATTTCATTTTTCTGAATTTCTTGCTCAGCTTTATATGCACAAACAACAATGAACAAAAAATGATCTACTGAATAACGCTGTTTTGAGAGCATGACCTAACACTATATTTTACGGCAAAAAACGAACGTATAAAATGTTTCTCTTTCGCTTTGAGAGACTTTCTCTTTTGGATTTTCCCCCCTCTGAGCAAAACTAAACGAAAGCTATGACAATGACAATTCTTATCAATAATCTTTTAACTGATAAATGAAATTATAATATAATATATTTATGTAATTTTGTTGTTATTAAATAGCTTTGGCTGTTGGTGAAATAGCTGATTTATCAACTATAGCATGGGTACTTAATGCAACAAGATGATATGAATTATTACGTGAATGGGAAATATTTCATTTACAATTTTTATGGATATCAGCTCCACTTCATTTTCGCCTTGAACATATGGAAAAAAAATGTTATCGACAACTTCATATATATTTAAAACGAATATATCGATATACATTTCTTAAAACTGTTAATTGAATATTTTGATTTTTAAATAAAAAAAAACTAACCGATGTATCTTTTATTTTTTGTATTTGACATCATTACTTCAAGAATAAAAACAAAAAGAAAAATTTGAATTAACATATACTGGCCACTCACTCCGCCTTTTTATCCTCTTTTTTGAAAATTATCCTCTTTATCCTCTTTATCCTCTTTTTTTTTGAAAAAACGAGAGAGAAAGAAAGACACCTTAACACCTCATTTCTTCGATAATTACAACTTGATTTATTGTGTTGAATGTTGACCAATAACTTTTTTTCTTTTTGCATCATCACGAAGCGACAGAATACATAAATATACTAAATCTAATTATTGCCAACTGTGTAATCTCATTCTATTCCGTCACAAATCATATCAAATTGAGATTTTTATGTATTTGTAGATCACGAATTTATTCATGTCTGATCATAATAGAAAGTATAACGAATCATGATTGAACAAGTTTGATGGCGATGAAAACCAAGTAAAAACATGGTTAAAAAAAGGATCTTCGGAAACAACTTTTATTTGCACATTGTGTCGCGCTGACGATCTTAATTGTTCTAAAAAGGGGTGGAAAGATGTTGAGTAGCACATGCACAAGGAGAAACACAAGAAATGTTAACGCTGTGAAAAATAATTCGAAGTTTACCTTTTTAACACCACCAATAACGGGATCTTTCATTATGATTCAAATGACCGATCCTAATAAATCATTATCATTTAATGATCGAGTAACAAAGGCAGAAATTGTACGGACGCTCAAGTCAGTTCAACAAGGTTTTAGCTATAAAAACTCTGATGAAACTGGTGAGTTATTTGGAAATATGTTTCCAGACTCAAAAATTGCTGAGAAATTTTCTATTCAACATTCAAAATTATCTTATGGCATTTCTCACGATCTTGACCCTTATTGTCGTGATCAGCTGGTTGAAGATCTTAAGAGCTGCCAACGATTTGTCCTTTGTTTTGATGAACAAGTAAACAATCAGAACAAAAAACAGTTGGATTTGCTTGTTCGATACTGAAGCTCGAAAAAAAGTCTCGTTGTTACTAGATATTATCGAACAATTTTATTAGGACATGTTCAAGCAACTATAATTGCTGCTAGCATCTTAGATGCTTTTGAAGCTGATGGTATTGATATCACAAAGATATTAATGTTAAGTCGAGATAATCCAAATGTCAATAAATCAGTAGAAAAAATTATCAATGATGCAATGAAAAGAGTTGATGCTGAATTGTTATGTATTGGTGCTTGTAATTTACATACTATTCACAATGGATTAGAAGCATGTATGGATAGTTTTACAAAACAGAACATGGACGATATTTGATGTTATGTTATAGGAACATCTGAAAGCAACTGGTACGTCGAAAACTTTTATTTGAATATATGGTCATGATTTAGAAAGTCATCTGCTCGACAAGAAGATTTTCAAAAATATTGTTGATGAACTAAATGATTCGGTTGAAAAGTCTTTGTTATATTTTTCACGCACAAGATGGGTTTTACTGGAAAAAGTAATTGAGCGTATTCTTGGTAAGTAACAAAATTCGTACGTTTTTCCTTTTCAAACGTTTCGCTTTTTATACTAGAGCAATTTGATACATTAAAAGAATATTTTGTTGTTTATTTATCGTCAAAACAACGAAAAACTACAAAAAAATTCTCGTTATGATCATATTAAAGAGGTATTAATGTCCAGTATATCTAAAATTCGATTCAATTTTATCTTATTCTTATGTCGATCGATTTTTGACATTATGTCAAAAAGAAAGGCCACTTATTCATTTACTTCATTCTGAATTAAGTGATCTATATCGTACTGTTTTATTATCCTTCTTATCGTCTGAAAGTGACGGATCTACAATGGACAGTGATTTATTGGATATTAATTTTAAATTAGCTGAAAAGCAATTACCCACAAAAATGCTTCAGATTGGTAAGTTCAAATCGATACTAGATTCCGATGAAGGTCTTATATAATACAAAAATTTACGGCATTCAAAATGTTAATCTCTACACTTCGTAATTTTCTTCCTTTAGGTGGAGAAGCACGTCGACTTCTGGTAGAAGTACCAGTGTCAGATAGAATTGCATTTTTTAATGATGTCAAAATGATATACCATGCAACTGCTGAAAACTTGCAAAAGCATCTTCCATTGAAAAATAAATTCTTAAAAGATTTACAAGTGTTTGATCCTGAATCAAGAACAGAACCTGGTTCAGCTGATCAAATGATTCGTATTGGAAGAGCAATGTCAAAATTATTAATTGATAGTGAAATAGATCGTATTCGTAACGAATATATAATGTATGCAGCTGAAAATATCAATGAATCGTGGTATATTAAAAATAAATATTGAAATCCAGATGGTAATATTCAAATAGAATATCATCGTCTCGATTATTACTGGAACGTGATATTATCATTAACAACCAATGTTGGTTCCCGAAATAATCAAAATTAGCTAAAATTGTTTAGAATGTTATCATTATCTCACGTGGAAATCCGGACGTTGAACGAGGTTTTTGTATCAATGAAAATATTTTCAATAAATGGCCTTTGTTCAACATGGAATACAGTAAAATTTCATGGTTCAGGTTCAGCACATCTTGTACCCATCAAAATTGATATGATACGTGCTGTACAAAAATCGAAGTTAATCTATAATGAAGAACAATTGTCGTTACGAGCTATTGCTGACCTTCAGAAAAAACAAAGCGAAACATATGACAGTATCAATGAAGAAAAGAAATGGTTAATCGATCAAGAACAGCATTTGTTGTCCAAACAAAGAAATTTACAAGCTGAACAAAAGAAGGCACAATTGTTGGTAGGTGAAGGTCGACAACGCCTCGATAATGCTTTAAAAAAAGCTGATATGCTTGATGCACAAGCAACAAAGGCATTAATTGGAGCAGGAGATGAATAAGTTAAGTTGATCGGCGAAGAGTTGATCAAGGTTACAGAAGAATTATTTAAAATTCAAAGTAAAAGAAAAAATGCCTTTTCCCATGAATAGGCATTGGACAACAAGAGAAAAAAGATTAGTGCAACAGCAAGTGATGGTTTTTAGATCGAAATATTTCTCACAGTTATTAGTTGTTTGAGTTTAACAAGGTTAAGTGTTATAGTAGTTTATAGATATTGAAACATTTTGCTAATATTATTTCATGTGATTTACTTGTTTTCTACTACATGCATTAGATGATGAATAGAAAAATATATGTGAACTATTGAAAATGTCCCTTAAATAATGCTTGTGTTCAGCACTCGTCAAACAAAGATCAAAGGAGAGTCGATTTTACAGGATTTCGCTTAGCTGCAAGCATTTCTTTTGGTTTCGGGTGCTGAAAATGAAGATCTTCTACTTTTCCTCTTTTCCAATAAATACCCACTGGGATGCCAGCATATATCAATTTACAGTAAAGTAAGGAATTCAAGAAGTGTTATAGGAATGGTTGTCATTACTGTTCTCTTTGCCAGAAAAGAAAAAGAAAAAAGACGTTGCTAAAGTGTTTTGTTGGTAGAAACGAGTCACTTTTTTTTTCTTTTCGTCTACATTCACCGACATCATTTGAAAAGAAAAAAGAAATGTTTTACGTACCAGTAACCGACACATATTCAAGATTATTAGTAACTTATATACCGTCCATATAATAAGAACCGGAAAAAACCGGCGGTTTTTACCGGTAAACCACGGTTCATCGTTGATTTTTCGTTATATTTAACCGATACTTTGATTGTGATACTCTGCCCATATATTAGTTCTTTCCAGAAAAATCTGTAGTTCAACTTCGTAATTACACTTTCATCTGAATTTTTATTTCAAACTAAGTAAAAAACGAACAAAAGCGAATACAAGAAACGAACAAGAACAAACATACAAAACAATCAAAAGCGAACAACGGTGAAGAAAAAAACGAACAAAAATGTATCTACAAGGTAGGCTTCTCGCTGTTCATTAGCATCAATATCAATTATTGCAATTTGTTGTACTTCAAAATCGGTGTTCGATAAATTACCTAAATGGATAATTATTCACATTGATGATGAAATATTAGAAAAAAGATAATTAATTAACTCACTTCGAGTATGAAGATGCGATTCCTTCAACACTTTTTTTCGTGGTAATACGTCGTTCTAATAGCAAACAATCATGTAAGGTGGACCATATAGCTTCTATTTCCGAATGACTAAGCTTATATTTAGCTTGAGCCCCATGTTGAAATCTTAGATTTTTTACAACGGGACAAACACTTTTCAGTTTAACTACTGCAAACCATATCAATGAGACTCACGAAAACAGCTCTATGATTGTTTTCTTTATTGTAACAATCTGAGACTAGGAAATAAATTTCGATTCCGGAGTAATAATTGAAATTTATGCTTTGTAATGACTAGTCAGAATTTTTCTCTTCATTTAGTAGTTACTATATATAGTTCCATTATTATTTCATTCAATGTCAAAATCTTGATATTAGAATTGAAATTTATTACTTGACTGTTTCAATGCTCAAATTGATTTTAAAACTATTAACGCTTTAAGTTTATTCTAATTCCATTTGGACAGCCGAATAATCTTAATAATCACAACGTCCCAGGTCGAAAAATCCAGTGGCCCAGATTCCGATACGGATTTTTTATCGAAATCTGGACCACTAGATTTCTAGTGACTTCCGATAGGTTTCTGCCGGTTTTAAAACGATCTGACAGAATCCGATGGCTCTACTTCGTCCTGGGGTACCAGTCCCCTCAACTGTTGCTAGCAGCAAGAACGAGACTTTGCAAAACGAGTAACTCAATTTTAAAGAACTCTTAATCTTTTGAGACATGCTTAACGAAATACTCATTTGTAATAACTAGCATTGATTGGTAAAGTTTTCGGTAGATTCATGTATTTATTAAAAGCGGCGATGAACTTTGATTAACCGCCGGTTTTACCGGTTAACCACTGGTTTTCTTCAGGTTAGACTTCGGTTTTACCAGTTAACCGCTAAAAATGATCCCGTATTTGTGACATGGGCAGTTTATTCAACATCAACAGATAGATTATTAGATGAAAATTCAAAATTAAATAATGATCTATTAACAATTAAAAAAGGAACTTGCTAAATTGCGTGAAGAATTAGATGATTCACGTTTAGAAAAAGAAACATGTCGAATAACTATGTGCATGAAGAAGTCGATCAATTCAATGCGATACTGATTGTTCAATTTGTTATCCCCGTATTCGTATACCTGAAAAACAAGAAAATTATTCTCGAGCATCATCACCAATTCATTATTGTTCAATTTGTGATGATTATGTTATTGATCAAACATATTCTCCTCCATCTCTTCGTTTATCACCTAAACCAATTTTAAAAAAAAAAAATTCAATAGAAGAAGATAAATTATCAGAATATTTTTCTCGACAACTTGATTTAGAACGTCTTACTCCTCGATATATACCACAAGAACGACCAAAATGGATTCCTACAGCATATAAACATGATTATCCTCATCGACGATGGATTACTCGTCAATCAAATTTTTCAGAACCTTAAAAACTCTCAAAATCATTTTTGATAAAAATAAAAACAAAACGCTTTTTGAAATATTGAATAATCAAATTTGGAAAAAAAATAAAATATCCAGTTGCCTTTTCTTTCTTTCATCGATAACCTTTACCACACGAGTCTCTTTTTTGACTACTCTTTCGCTTCGACGAATAGAAAGAACGCAAAAGAACGTGTATATCTTATATAATAGAGAAGCACAACTGATTAACCATGTTTAGAACAGAAAAAAATAGTTACGTCCTACGCCCAAGTACTCCAACACTCATGTATATATTTATATTTTGTATACGCATTATACAAATGTCAGTAGAAATTTTTTATGCACGTTATCAAAAAGATTTAATAGAAAATTTAAAATAATATTTAACTGATATATTGTAAAATATTATTTTAAATATCATAAGACTAATATAATTAATTTATTTTGTTTCTTTTTTTTTGAAAATAAAGATGATTTTTTATTCTATAGATATTTAAATAATGTCTGCTATACAATCTTTAAAAAATAGTTTTACATATGTTGGTGTACTACTTATATTGGAAGGTTTATCATTTCTTATGTTTCCAAATTTAGCAACAAAATTATTATTTTTTATGCCTCTTCAAACAGCAGAAGGTGTACAATTTGCAAGGGGTCTAGGTTTAGCTGTAGCTGTGATTGGATATTATTATTTTGTTGCTGGAAAATATACATTAATAGATTTTTATAGGTAAAATGTTTTAAAATGAAAATAAAATATACGTATTTTTTTTTGTTATATATTCAGAGCTAGTGTAATTGCACGCGCATTTGTTCTTCCTCTTATTACTGCAATGATTTATTTCTAGTAATAAATATTTTTCTTTTATTAAGATTAATATGTAAATATTAATTATCTGAAATTTCTATTTTAGTTCGATGCAAATTCAATTTATAGTTTTTGGTTTTCAAGATTTAGTGACTGCTTTTTGGTCATATACTTGTTTAAAAGCATATGATGCAGAACAAGCAAAGTTAAAAAAATAAATATTGTGATCAAATCGATATCATTTATAGTTTGAACTTATTCTGCTTTTTTTTACATTTAAAAACATTTTATACTGTTAATGTTACAACAAATTCATGAAGATTATTGTGATTGAAAAAGATTTTTAAAGAATAGAGTTGATTTTGTACATATTTTTCGTTGCTATAGTATAACAAAATATATCATCTTTACGTCTATTGATCTTATGATTGCTTTCTTCTCATTTGATTGTTACGCTTCATCACTATTCTTTTTCATTCTCTTCTGTATAAACGCTTAACCCTAGTCCATTCTCGCTCGTAAAGTCCCCAGTGAGTCCGGAGGAAATCACCTAGCTAGTTCCCAGGGAATCCCTAAAGTACGGGGACTCCCCGAGGATGCGCTTGGTGACTCCCTGTGGAATCCTCCATTTTTAGGGATTATGGAGTAAGTTAAAAACTCCCTAAGGAGTCGCTGTACGGGGACTCCCTAGGGAGGTTCTTTTTTTAGATAGATGGATAAATAGGTAGGTTGGTAAACAGATAGATAAATAGATAGATCGATATATAGGTAGATAGATAGATAGATCGATATGTAGGTAGATAGATAGATAGATAGATAGATAGATCGATATGTAGGTAGATAGATAGATAGATAGATAACCAGGTCTATATTAACGGTTCGTAAGCGACGGTAAACCGGTAAAAACGGCATGTTTACGGTGATCCGACATTTTTTATTGACGACTGTTGGCTAAGCACACATATACAGATACATTACGGAACATTTTACGGACCGTGTATCGTACACCATTTACGACACCGTCACGAAACACCGTTTACATGGCGTTTTTAGCGGTTTTTAATATGTATGTTATTATAAGATGTTAAAGTTAATCTAACAAGACTCTTAATACACGATTCTTATAAAATTTGATGATTACAATCTTGCAAGATCGTATTTGATCTTACACAACTAAAGCCTTTTTCATCAAACCAATATTTTGAACTACATTACTTGCTGCATTTAAACTGTCTAAATTATTCAAAACATTTTAATTTCAATTATCCAACTTTACGAATAGAAGATAAAGTTCGTGTATACCTTCTACACTAATATTCATACTCACTAAATTAATTCACTAGTCACAGCAACATAGTTACCTGTGACTACAATAGTAATATGAATAGGAGATTTTTTGCTTTCATCGAAATGAACGACATGGTAAATAATAATTATCATTGTCGCAAAAACTTTTTCTTCGTCGATATAATTCAGTAAAGATAAACAGGCATATAAACGTTAACTTAGTGTATTATCCTACTTTTTATATAGATAGCTGCACATCACTGCCGATTCCAGAAAAGAGTTTATATTCTCTTTCTCGTAGAGAAGAGTCTTGCAAACATAAATTGTCTGCTTGATTGCTTGCTTGTATGTCCGCACAAGGTCAAAAGAACATTTTACTAATATTTTCTATAAAACTTAACCAAACGGTAATCAGGGTCCATGAATCCGAATCTGATGTTAGTTTTTCGAAATTTTTTTCAGATTCATTTTTTTACACAAAGGATCACTTTTTTTGCAAAAAAAATTTTTGTATAAGGGTTGACCGAAGGGTAATCAGGGTTGAGGAATCCTAATCTGATGTTAGTTTTTTGAAATTTTTTTGAGAATGAATTTTTTACATAAAGGATCACTTTTTTTACAAAAAAATTTTTTTTATAAAGGTTGACCGAAGGTTAATCGTGGTCGAGAAATTCAAATCTGAAGTCAGTTGCATAAAAATTGTTTGACGATCAATTTTTTAAACAAACAACAAATTTTTAACAAAAAGCATTTGTTTTTTATGAAGTTAGGTCAACGGCCGTTAATGTCCAGGAACTTGAATCTGACCTCGATTTTTTAAAATTTTATAAATGAATAGCTTGACGGTAATTTAGAAAGACGATTTCTACGAGAAAAAGCTGAGCGAGTCTTCAGACGAGCGTTACTTGTTTAATTGTACTAATTCATATATAATTACTTTTTTGGTTGATCAAACGTAAATCATTAAATCAATATTGTTAGTTTGAAAAATAATTTCTTTTAGAATATTTTATCCGATTTAACTTCGTGTTTGACATGGAAAATCAGGTTATTTTTGATTTCGAACAATTTACTTATATTATTCAACCAATAATAGAAAAATATGCTATTGAAAAAAACGAATATTTAACAAAAGTTATTAAAGAATGTTATGAAGGTATTAAAGAAAAAAATTTTAACGTTGAATTAAATATTGAAGAATTAATAAATAAATTAATTGAAAGAATAACACATAAAAAATTAGATAATGAGGAATTACGTTTAGTCCATGATGTTGCTAATAAAATTTTGATCAAAATTAATCAAATGGAAAAACAAATTCATGATTTACAAAAATCTAATGAACATTTAAAAACTCGAATGGACCTTCCCAGGTCGAACGATACGGTCTGTATACGGCATTTACGACATCAAAACGGACCGTATAGTGACCGTGATACTGCCCGTAGTACCGGACGCAATAATACGGCCCGTTTCGAATCCGTACATAGCCGGATAATAACCGTTTCGGAGGAGAATACAGCGTGTTTACGATGCCGTAAAACTGTCCCCGTGATTACTAGGCGAAACAGTTCGTTTTCGGCCGTAAAGTCACCATTTTGTCACGATTTACGTTCCGAAAACGTATTGTAAACGATTCCGTTTCGATCGACCTGGATTGCAGAATGCTATAATTATTTATTTGATATTATACGTTTGTTTATATTCTATTATATCAAACCGCTGTTGAAAATCATTAATGCTTATAAACAAAATTACAGTACATGGAATTTACTTCAAGAGGAAATTTCTTTTTTTAAAAAGGAAAGTGAAAAATGATGAAATTAATTCAAATGATTTACAAAAATTTATTGAACTTTTGCAAAAAGAATTAGATAAAATAAATGTCAACATTATGATTCTTCACGAAATTGTTCGAAGTCGACACATTCAAGTACATCAAACCATTCGTTCAGTTCCAGAACAGCAGGACTTCATAGATATTCTAGAAAATTATGAATTTTCGAATAACTTTCTCTATCGCGATTTTGTTAAACATTTATTAAATTTAGTAAAAAATCAAAAATTAAAAAGGTATGTAAACTAAATAAAAGGTTTTTATCATTATAATTTATATATGTTCTTCATTTGTTTATGCAAAAGAGCAAGTACACTTTGATTGATATCTTTTCTTATGACTAATTCATAGTATTATTATATGATAAAATCAAGTTTGTTATTCTCGACGAAGAAATATAATAGATAAGTTGTCAGACGAATAATCTTTAATAGAAACTAAATTCATCAAAGAATCAATATTGAGAAAATAAAGTTGAAAGAATCTAAATGAATTTAGATAAAGAATTTTATTTAAAATTTGTATTTAGATTAAAACATATTTTCAATAAAATTGAATAAATGGAGACTTTTATTTATTAAAATCATTAGATCGTCAAATACAATCAAATTATTCATTATCAATTTGTCTATTTGATCAAATATATAAAACATATTCATTAATATATATTGATATTCTTGACAAAAATTATAATATTTATCAATTTAATTTATCATTTATAACAATAACAATAAATGAAAATCTTTCATCAAATATAAATTTAATTCAATTTCAAGAATTTTATCCAGATTTTCATGAAAATGTTATACTTTATTATAATTTATCATCAAAATCAAAATATTTAAATATAAATTTAAGATTTGGATTAATTCAAACAACAATACATTTATATTATTATGAATTCCTACAAAATTGTTCTTTATTAATTATTGTTTGTGATAATATTAATTCATTTTCATAATTTTGTTGTTCTATTTAATTAAATATAAATATTATTTATTTTAATGATAATTTATTGATAATTAAATAAAATATTTCTTATTAATTATATTAATAAAAGAATGGCTTATTTAAAAAAATTTGATAATGATATTAATAAAATATTATTGTTGGTTGACTTAATTGACCATTAATTATTGATTATTTCACTGTTGAATTAAATTTTTTTAATTTAAATATCCAACTTCCTATTTATGAAACACTTTTTATTTTAATTTCTTCTTAAATAATTATTCAATTAATAATTTTTATTCTTGATAATAAAATTGATCCACAAATATTTGTTATGTTACCCACGAAAAAAATTTTTGAAGAAAATCGCGGTTAACCGCGGTATTATCAGAATAACCGCGGTTAACCGCGATTTTATGTATCGCGTTAAAGAATACCGCGGTATACTCAATGATAGTCGCGGTTTTAAATATCGCCGTTGTGATCGGTTTCACGTACTATAGTATACTCAATGATAGCTACGGTTTTTATTATCGCGGTTGTGGACGGTTTCGTATACCGCGGTATACTTAATGATAATCGCGGCTTTAAATATTCCGGTTACGATCGGTTTCATGTACTGTAGTGTGCTCAATGATAACCGTGGTTTTCAATATCGCGGTTGTGATCGGTTTCACATACTACGGTATACAGAATGGTAACCGCAGTTTTCAATATTACGATTATGATCGGTTTCATGTGCCGCGATGTGCTCAGTGATAACCACGGTTTTAAATATCACGGTTGTGGACGGTTTCACATACCGCGGTGTACTTAATGATAATCGCGGTATTGAGTATTGCGATCCGTCGCGGTTTCTAGAAACGCGACATATATGATTATAACCGCGGATTCACTTACACTTGTTATTTTGGCCCTGTGATCCCGATAAATCGGTGTCGTGTCTGTATTTTTTTACTTTCTTTGCTGAATCTGTAGTTATCTGCTTGTTGTCAAGAGTAGAATTTTTAACTTATTATGCTTCACTCAATTTATTTTATACTGGTGTCCTTGGCAATCGAGAACAGAAAGAAAGAAAAAAGGAAAGAAAAGGGAATAGTTGACATATATCATCTATATACATTTTCTCGCTAAGTCGGTCGGCTAAATTGGAAGGTCTATATGAAGAACGAAACAAGATGACTTTTTTCGTTACCTTTTTATATCTTAAAGTAAAATATTTTTAGTTTAAGTCTGTTTCGGAGTTTGTTTCAGCTTTCTTTTTTATTGCATACCTTTTTTTATTACGCTATTATTCTATGAGGTATGTTTTATCTCTTTAACTCTTTCCACAGTAGTTTTAATTCCTGATTTCATCTATGTTGATACGTGCAGACATAGCTAATGGTAGGTAGATGTCGATGCATGTAGATAGTTAGACAAATGGATAGGTAGACAGATAAGTAGATACATCGCTCGATAGATAGGCAGATACATAGATAGTTAGTTAGACAGATTTATACCCACGAAAAACATTTCTCGAAAATATCGCGGTGAACCGCGGTTTTTTCTAAATAACCGCGATTCATTGCGATTTTGTACACCCCGTTGAAAAAAACCGAGGTAGAGCTACTTCTAGCGCGATATTAAATATAGCGATTTCGACCGGTTTCACATACCGCGGTATACTCAATAATAACCGCGATTCAAAATATAGTGGTCACAACCGGTTTTGTATACCGCGGTGTATTGAATGATAAGCGCGATATGAAATATAGCGGTTATGATCGGTTTCACATACCGCGCTGCACCTCATAATAAGTGCGATATTCAGCTAATATAGAAGGCGTCGTCTTCCTTAAATAACTATGACTATTACATGTCGTAACACTCTAAATTAATCGAATCAAATGCTACTTAACAATTTATTGAGAAAAATATCCTTCATGTGCAGATAAATTAGTTTCGTCTAGGCTGACACAATATTAATCACAATTATAACCATGAGTATGATTTATGACATACTGCTCGCAAAGCGTTATTTCGCTCTTTGTATAAGCAATGTCATAGCTAACCATGTATAATTACAAAATGTCTAAATAAAATATTCTGAAGGAACTAATCGACGATAAAAGTGCAACTTTAAAGCGAAAATTAGATATATTAACGATGCTCAATATGCTATAAGCGGTATCCAATTCTGCGCTTTAGAACGTTTACTCCAACAGCGGAAAATTAGTTTTGAAAACGCTATAGTGCTTGCCTACTTCGCAAAGAGCTCTTTATTCCAATTTTTAAAGACTCTTTCATTGAGCTTAAACAATTCGTCGTGTATGGTATCTTTAGGAACTGCAAAATTGACCTAGGTGTAAAATCTTCGATCATATCTCTGTCGTATGCTTCTCTTGTGTAAACCAAGATAGCTTGATATCGTTATAAATGTGATATTTCTTGTTATAAATTATTTGTTTATCATATCCTTTCCATTTTACATTATCTTTATGCAATATGCTTCTTAACTGTTAGTAATTACCATTTTAGATTTATCTCAACATCGATATCAACAGTAAGTATTTATTTAAATAATTTTTTGTATTTCAGATTTATTTTAGATCGCCCTGAAGTTTGAGATGAACACTAGGTATTTACTTAAATAAATATTTTTTTTCTTTATTTTAGATCAATATCAAACATCTATATCAATAGTAACAATTTATTTTAATTATTTTTTTTATTTTAGATCGATATCAAGTTTCAGATGAATAGTAAGTATTTATTTAAATAATTTCTTTTTATTTTAGATTTCATTTATATCGATCTCAACTTTGAGATGAACACTAAATATTTATTTAAATAAATTTTTTTCTTTATTTTAGATTAATTTCAACATCGATATCAATAGTAAGTATGTATTTTAATTATTGTTTTTATTTTAGATTCATTTTAGATTGATCTCAAGTTTGAGATATGAGTATTTATTGAAATATTTTTTTTTCTTTATCTTAGATCAATCTCAACAGCAATATCAATAGTAAGGATTTATTTGAATAATTTCTTCTTATTATAGATTTATTTTAGATCGATATCAGTTTCAGATGAACAGTAAGTATTTTTTTTAATAAATATTTTTTTTCTTTATTTTAGGTTGCCTCAATATCGATATCAATAGTAAGCATTTATTTTAGTAATTTCTTTTTATTTTAGGTTTAGTTTAGATTAATCTCAAGTTTCAGATGAACAGTGTTTATTTAAATAAATATTTATTTTTTTATTTTAGCTCAATCTGAAGTTTGAATTGAACAGTGAATATTTTTTTTTAAACAGATAATTTTTTTTATTATTTCGGATTAATCTTAGTATTGCTATCGGCAGTAAGGACTTATTTAAATAATCTGTTTTTATGTTTGGTTTATTTTAGATCGATTTCAAGTTTCAGATGAACAGTAAGTTTTTATTTAAAAAAATTTTTTTTCTTTATTTTAGATCAATCTCAGCATCGACATCAATAGTAAGGATTTATTTAAATAACTTCTTCTTATTTTAGATGCATTTTAGATCGATCTGAAGTTTGAAATGAACAGTAAGTAATTTTTTTTAAATAAATGTTTTTTTCTTTCTTTTAGAATACCCTCAATACCGTTATCAACAGTAAGCATTTATTTAAATAATCGCCTTTTATTTTAGATTTATTATAGATCAACATCATTGACGAAGTGAACAGTAAGTAATAGTTTAATTATGTAAATTTTTTTGTTTTTACATTATTACTAAATATAGATCAAACAGTAAGTATCATTCAAAATTCATGAAATAGCCGGTCTAGTAGAAAACCGCAGTTTTTTTTATTGTCATGAAATTTTCGTAGATCACGAAAATTTTCTGGAAATGAAAGGAACTGGAATTTCCCACGTAAAAAAGTTGTGTGTAAACTTCGGCGAAATTTGGCCTACAAAAGCGCCATTTTAGTCGATTTTTATCAATCAGGGTAGTCGAACCATCAATACAGCTTTGGAAAACCATGGAAAAACGCGTTCGTAACAACCGCGTTTTTAATCGGTGTTTCTTGAATACAGGAGTCAGACCATCAATGCAGCTTTGGAAAACCGTCGAAAAGCGTGTCTTTAAAAACCGCGATTTTAATCGATTTTTTTCGATTACAGGAGTCAGACCATCAATGCAACTTTGGAAAATCGTGAAAAAACGCATTCCTAAAAAACCGCGATTTCAACCGATTTTTTTGGATTACAGGAGTCAGACCATCAATGCAGCTTTGGAAAACCACGTAGAAACGCGTTATTTGAAACCGAGGTTTTTTCCGATTATTTACATATGGATTGATGGTCTGACTCCTGTGATCGTAAAAAATCGGCTAAAACCGCGGTTTCGGGGAATGCGTTTTGTAGCGGTCTTTTGCCAAAATTTTTCTTGTGGGTAATGATAGAAATGCTATCGTTGAATATCATTCTTCATATGTTATTTAATGGAATATTAATTTTAATCGAGTAGAATTAGTTTATATTCGAGAAGATCTTCTCGCATTTCTATATATATATAAATTTCTTTTTATTCTAAATTTTAATGAATAAACTTGAATTACAAAAATATATCGTTTAGTTAAACGTCGATTTAAAATAAATCGACAAAAAGATCGTATCTAAAAAAAAAGAACATGCAATAGCAGATAAATAACGTCACAATGCTAAATAAGTATTAACCTAATATCTACTCATTTAAATCTTTATCTTTAGCACTTTCTGGATTCTCGTATTTTTCTATAAAACTATTTTATTTCTAGATAAATTAAGATGGACACTTTTTTTAAAAAATTAAAAAGACATAATAATAAATTGATTGAAAATCAATTGGATCAAATATGTTTATTTATTTATACTTTTATTGTACATAATTATCTACAAGATAATGTAAGAAAAGCTTTTTTTTCTAAAAAATATATATTTTATATTTTTGTAAGATTATTTATAATATACTTGATTTTTGTCGTGGTCAATTTGGTGAATATAATTTGAGTTTAAAAATAAATAATCACGAAATAAAATTAATTATTCAATAAGATGGTGAAGAAGTTTATGTTGCTGCAAATGTAAGTGAAATATAATTGATTAAATAACATGAAATTTTTCAATGAATTTCAGAATAACAAACTGCAACAAATAAACAATTTTTCTTTTCATATCAACGAATATTGTTTATTAACAAATGACGAATTATAGTAAGATCTACCATTTTTAATAAATACATATATGTAATTATTTGTCTTTTGTAGTTTAGTAAAACTTGAACAATTATATACACAATTACAAGAATTTTTTAACGGTGTAGTTAATGCACAAGCTTCAGCTTAACTTTATTATACAATATTATTAATTAATTAAGTGTTATGCTCTCCCTTGATTACTGATTGAAAGTAAAAATAAGATTAAATTATTGTTAAAGATTTTAGGTTAATTTAATTGAATGATTACAACTTTATTAATAAGTTAATTAATGTTGTCATAATTTATTTTTTGTGAATATAATTTTAATTATGATATTATGTATGGATATTAAATATATTAAAAATATTAATATGCAGATATTCTAAGTAATTGTTCACAACCAAAAGTAAGAAAAGCTTCTTTTTTAAAAAGTATATATTTTATATTTTTGTAAGGTTATTTATAATGCACTTGCATTTTGTCGTGATCAATTTCATCAATATCGTTTGGACTTAAAAATAAAGGATCATGACATAAAAGTAATTATTCATCAAAATGGAGAAGAAGTTTATGTTACTGCAAATGTAAGTGAAATATAATTGGAATATGATGAATTTAAAGAATATCCCTGGAAACTCGATTAAATACTAAGAAAGCAAACGTAGCAGATATATGAGATATAGGATGGAAACATAGACGGAGGGTGTCATAGAAGCACGAGAGGGAAAACCCAGAGGGCATCTCTCGAGGGTGAGGGTGCCACGGAAACACGAACACACGCGGAAACGCGGACAGAGGGCATGTTTCTTGAGGGCTTATAATGGGTACAGGAGGTGAAGAGGTTATAGAAGATATAGGGGTATGGGCGATATATCTCCTATATCTGCTCGTAGCTTCTCATTTGCGAACATGAACATAAATATTAATTTAAAATTTTATAACTTAATTCTAAAGTTTAGAACAAAATTTTAAATTTAAAGTTCATTTAAACTTAAATTAATATTGAACACCTTTATGAGTTTAACAGAGAGTTCGCTGCATATAAAGCTTTTCAATTTTCGTCTTATTTACTGCAATCTGTAGAGCGCGCTCCATAAAGATCTATTCAATTTTTTACTATGAATTCATTGTAATTTGTAGAGTTCGCTAAATTACAGAGAGAGCGCATTTATTGTTAGCACTTTTAATATATTTTTGTTCGAGATTCGACTAACATATGCTGTATCATTCACAACATGGAATTTGATATCGAACGGACAATAATTAATTACTCGAGGTACTTCAGCATCTATTCACAATAGACAACGATATTGGAAGGGTAGTTCATTTCAATTCTATTAACACTCATAACGTTATTATAAATCAAACCAAACCTATATCATCGTTGATACCGATACATATAAGTATCAGATTAGATGCAAATATCCAGATTGTAAAACCTTCAAACTGTAATCGACAGAATTTTTTTAATAGGATAAACAAATATTGAACTGTTGAAATAAATCTGAATAAAACTTAGTTAAGAGTTCTTCGTCATTCTTAAGATGTTACTTCTTTAGTATGTTCCTACATTAGCAACCCTTGCTCGTGCAATCATAGTATCATTACCTGAATAACAGAATCATTTCATTGACTTAAAATTATTAGAAAATATTAGTCTTTTTCGTAAATATAATATTTCAGTTTATTTTTACATTCATGACCATAAAAAGAAAAATAGTTATGAACAAATAAATATTTTATTTAATTTTTTTTGAAGTTCGCAAATAAACAAAGCACGCCTCATGAAAATTGTTTACGACAGTAAATCCTGTGTATGATTATGATCACTGGTTCTTTCAAAGAATACTGCTTCACTGTTAATGACTGGACCAGCAAATACATCACATTGACATGGTGGAATTGAAGTTTTCGACGCATTAAAACATTCAGGATCTTCTATTATGTCTTTTAAAACACATACTTTTGGCAATCCCGCCAATAAATATTATTTTCATTTTATTTTAATTTTAATAAAATTTGTTGTAGTTTTAAAAGATTTCTTTTCTAAATCTATGTGTGTAACTGATTCTGTGTTAAACCCTCGAAAATAGCATATGATCCGAGGGAAAAAGTATTAAGTCATTTCGAAATAGAAATAGAATTTTTATTTCATTGTCATTAGATTCATAAAGGAAACAGCTGACGGGGGGGGGGGGGGGGGGAGGGGATTATGGGTGACTTTTTTTAAGAATCTTGTTTTTAACGAGGTATATATTTTTTGACTCCGTTGTTAATGCTGATTTCGGATATGATATTGATTGCGCTGAAAAAACAACTTTTAATGGAGAAACAAGCAAATTTTGACTATATTTTTAAGTAAAAATGACAAATCTCAAGAAAGTCAGCTCAAGAAGGAAATACTTAACTTTTATCAGCCCCACGTGGCGAATACAATGCCGGTAATATAAAGATTGTATCCCTATTTCGAAATGATTCGATGCCATATTATATCAGTTATTTTATTGAATTGCATTAATACTTTTAAAAAAATATTAGTGAAAGGTTTTTTTTTATTATAGTTACGCATTATTTCAAACAACAAAAAATAATTCGATTAGCTACCAGCTACTTTGAAAAAAGTAATCATATCAGTAAAGCCATAAATACTTGCATTGTTAAAGGAGAGAGTTTTGTCTTGTAAGCCATCACTGAACCATACATTCCAGTCGTCAATAAAATCCAAAGCCTTTTGGGCACCATCCTTATTGGCGAAATAACCAAGACTTACATGAGGTTTGTAAACCTCCGAATCAGTGATGATGTTGAATCGATCATGAAATTGTCTACTCAACTGACGACGTGCTTCACAGAGTTGTTCGAACATTGATATAGAGTTCGCATCAGGATGCAAAGCTGCAACAAGTACCGTATTGTTCCACACTTTGAGTACATCAAAGCGGAAGTTTATATTCCAGTCACGTTTGGTACATAATGATGACGATGTAGGAAACTCAAATATAGTCTGTGGTGCATCACATAATGATACTGGTAAATTTGACAGCCAGTTTTGACTTATAGTACGATATTGTGGATCGATCTGGTCTATATGTCTGCCGTTCATACCACCCCAAAGAGTGACATGATAGGTACTTGATGGTAATGCACAGAAAAGAAACTGATTAGTGAGAGAGTCAATGTTCAGATGGGTGATTCTTTCATCAAGAATTTTATAAAAGTTCGGAGTGCCGCTAGTGTTTACATTGTTGGCAAGATCGAGTATTCCAGGACGACGTTCTTCAAAACAATAGTCTCCTGGATTGTTAAAGAGTATAGAAAAGCCACGAAAAGAAGCCCAACGTACATCGAAGCCTGAAATTTTATCATTTGTAATGTGCAGCATGATGCAAGAATGACTGTTGTTCTTTCTCACTATTGTGCACAGGATTTGCTTTCTCTTATCAACATTATGACGTGTATTGTGATTCTACACTTATCTTTTAGTTAAGAAGTAATAATCATTTCAAAGTTTAAAATATGAATAAAGGACGGGACATATAAGATCACAAATCGGCCCATTGCTATTTTTTCTTCTAAACCTTATTGAATTTTATGAAAATAGAAAGAGAATATTGAGACGAGCATCTTGATGCTAAATTTATGGTGTTTCGGTCGATTATTGAAAGCTTACAACTATTAACAAAATTGTTCATTTTCCGTTATTTCTTCAACATATGATGTCTAGATAGTGCGTTCAATTTTATAATAAACTAGATTATATTTGAATGAGAGAACATTGGCGAACTCTACATCTTCCTAAACTAGCTTAGATTTGAATGAGAAAATATTAGCGAACTCTACAACTTCTTAAACAAGGTAAGATTTTAATAAAAGAATACTGGCAAGCTCTATATCTGCCTAAAACTTATTCAACTTTGTATAGACTGTACTAGTAAATTCTACATTTTCGCAGTATCTAATCGATATGAATACTAAACACTGATGAACTCTACAACTTCCTACAGTTTAACTGAAATCAATATACATCGTTAACGAACTATAAAATTCGATATGAATAGTGCATTACGATGCAAAATAAAATAAAATTTTCGATTCATGAATAATCGAGATATTTTTAATGAAATGAAAGTTAAAACACTTGGTTTAGTTTTGCCTAAAAGCTCAAATTTGACTGACACACCCTTTTTCGACCCCTGTTAATGGTGACAGCACTCTCCGAAACTACATCTGGACCCAGGAAAGCACCGCGAAGAGTTTTGTAATGTTAGCTATTACAACACTCTGTGGGTGAGATTTCAACCACATCCGCACATTCCTTTCCCTCACACTACACACTCAGATGACCATGACAACCTCCTGTGGACCTTCCTTGGGTTCTAGAGAAGCACTATGGAAAATTTAGTAACGCTAACTTTTACCGGGATTGACTCATAAGCGAACAGACAAATATTCTTCTTTATATATATAGATAAATCATGGTAGATGATGATTCAATGAATGATAACAATAATCAAATTGATGTAAAATCAAAGTTTGATTTTTATTTCATTATCTTTTTCTAGCTTTTGTTTTTAAGTAGGTTCTTGATAACACAAAACATATTACACTCATTCAATGAAGTCAACTTGATATTAATTATTGGTCTCATTCGCCATATATAGATACAGGAGATGATTCGAATGAAAGAAATTGTACTATTGACAAATTATAGATTTGTGAATATTGCTGACGACTTTTTTTACACAACAAAAATTATCCAAAACATATGTTAAATGAGGAAACGTTTTAATTAGAGATGTGTAGCATGAAATTTTCCAGTTTCAGTTTTTGTGAAATTGAGGGCATACCAGAATTCATTTTTTTGGGATTTATTCGGATTTATTAACGGTATCAGGATTTTCGTGCACCTTTACTCAACTGCTACCCTCTTCACCTTCACCCTCACGATAGTGCGGAATTTATTTAAAAGCATATACGGATTTGTTAAAAAGTCCCAATAAATCCCAAAAAGTAAATCCCGGTAGCTGCTGATAAAAATCCAGTCCAAGAGGTTTCAGGTGTGATGCGATAATTTCTGTTGCAGATAGCTCACCCACAGCGGGGCACAGTCCTGTAGAAGATGTGTTATGTACAACAGTAAAGTCGGGTGGAAGATGCACAACTTTAATCGTATTCTCTTTTCATCGGGTACCTCCGCTAGTTTTTTTATAAAATTTTTTTTCTCAAAACTATTTAAAACATACATAAATCAACTCAATTGTTAACGCTGGTCTCGAATATGATATTATTTTTGGATCAAACCGTAGCTTTTTAAGTAAAAGTTGAATGAGTAGGGGCCACAAATGCACTAAAAGTTGTATTTCGAGGCCAATCTGTCTAGATATGTCTCAAATAACTAATGATTTTCGAGTTTTTTAGATGCATGGTTTTGTAGCTAATAAAAATGGCTATCAAATGGAAAAGATTGAAACTCAACAGCTATTGATGTTAGTGAGTTATTATGAAAATATTGATATCTCTGTAATATCATATGTCTATCATAGATCCATAAGGTTACCTATGACCGTGAACTCACTAGATGCAAGCAGAAATCCATTCTAAAACAACTCTCTCTATACAGTTTTCAAAGTTGAATACAAATGTGAAGTTACTTTCTGTGATTTCTATGAAAAATTTTATCACTCTGGGGGTAGAGATAATGATCACTAGATCGTGTCGTATAGAGTGTGATTCATACTAAGTTAGGTCTTCAGTTTTTCTAACCTAACAATTTAGTGGCACCAGATATATCTGGATGAAATGTGTCTTCTAGAAAGAAGAAAGTCTAGAATCTTATGCACTATGTGATAAAAGTCTAAAACACGACCTTCCAAAAGGTAGTGTTTCTTCGAGTTTACGCAGTTTTTGACTTCTAGATTAATCTTGTATTTTACCAAAAAAATTATTATTTGTATTAGTAACTCGAGTTAAATATATTCAGTTTCATATTCTTCCAATTCTTGATCATCTTCAACTAATTCAACTTCAATTTCCCATTTACAACCATAATAATGTACAGATAATATTTTTAATTTTGTTCCAACAGTTAATAATGCTTCTTTTTCTTCATTAAATCTACTCCATTTCCATATATTAGCTAAATTTATTTTTGCTTTTTCACTACAATTATCAGTTTTTAATATTAATATTGCATTACCTGAATAAATAAGTAAACGATCAATTGTAAATGATGTAAATGAATTTGTATAATAAAATTGATCTTTTTTTTCAATATAATATTGAATTTCTTTATCACTTAATGTTAAACCACGATAATAAGTATGTTTAAGATTTGTTTGAACTAAACCTCGAATTAATGAACGTAATTTATTAACATAAATCCAATCAATTTGATTAAAATTCGAACTTAATAAATTTAAATTTGTTTTCATAAAACATTCATTTGTTTAACTATCTGTATATCAATGTATGACATTTAACATATCATCATTTAATTCATGTTCGTTAATCAATTTTGGATAAATTTTTTTAAAATATGAAGTATATGGATTTTTTGTTAAAAGTTTACAATCAATAGAATTCTTCTCATAATTATATTCATATGAATCCGTTTCAAAATTTTCTGTTAGTGAAGTAAGTATTTTTGGTAAATAACGACTTGAACGAACATCCACAAGGCAATCCATCATTATATTATATCAAACAAAAAAAAAA
>JAJEKB010021088.1:615102-651216 GCA_022393335.1 Macrotrachela quadricornifera | reverse complement strand
TAAGTTTTGTTAATGAAGTAACACCACAAACATAATTGTATCTATAATTATAAATGAAACTTTTTTTTTTTCTAAATAAAATTAATTATAAATAATTTAATTTTAAACAAAAATAATTTTAAACAAAAAGAAGAGATTAATTAGAATTTTGATTGTTTAAGACTCAAAAGTACAGTTTTACTATCTTTGATAGCATTCTTTTTTGTCAAACGACTTATTAGATTATTCTTCAAAATTAATATAATATTTTTATTAGCTTATGGTTTTGAAATTGCATATCTATAAATATAACTAAATTATTATTCGTATTGTATCTCGATTTTATAGATGATAAATTTCGTTCTATTCGTACATTCGATTTAATTTGTTTTATACTATTTGATAAACAAAAAAAATGAATTAAACCAATTATCTTTGTGTCAATCAAATATATAATCGATGTCATGCATGATAAAATATTCTTTTGTGTTTATAAATCCGTTATTGATGTGTTATTTTAAAATGAATCGACATGTATTTATACTTTTCTGTTAATAAGCGAGCCTCTTATTACTTTTATTTTATATATGATTGTAAACGATTTTCTTTTTATAAACATAATTATGATAAAAAATTTATATTTTAGATTTCAAATAAAAATATGATGTCAAGAAGGAAACCAAGAGAAACTCATATGAATAATAATAATAATAATAATAATAATAATAATAACAATAATAACAATATTGAAAATAAAGTATCGAAAAAACTGGATCAACATTTATCTAATGAACGAACATTTTTATCTTGGACAAGAACTGGTCTTAATATATTTACAGTTGGATGTGCTATCGGAAGATTTGGTGGTAGCAACGGTAATTCAGGAGCAACTTTAACAAGTCCAAATGCTCAAAAAAAACCATTAATTGCTGGTATAGTTTTAGCTATTATTGGTATTATTTGTGAATTCTATGGTATTTGGAGATATTATCGAACTCATAGACGAATTAAGCATGGACATCGAGTATCTGGTCCTAAAATGATCGGACCAATTTTCTCTGTACTTATATTAGTAGCAGCATTAATTGCTATTCTTATTATTTTCTTTATTATATAAATTCAGTTTTATCTTGTACATATAATTTCGATACGTTAGTCTTCTTTTATTTAATTGTATAACAATAAAAGAAAAAAAAAATATTGTTTATGATTGTATCTTTCTTATATTATTCTATGAAAAAAACAGTTGATTAATTATAAAATTGGTTTTGTAATTAATTCAGGTGAAAAGAATGACAACCTTAAAAAAGCATAATTTTTATAATGATATAATTGGTTTTAAAATTAAATGTAGGACAAATAATAACGGTACAAAAAAATGAATATGATGTATCATATTTTCAGATAAAATTTATTAATTTTGACATGTTCAAGTCATTTGAAGGCGTTCATATATTCATTTTTTTTTATATAACGTTGATTGCATATATACTCATCATAGATAATAATGATGTATCCTGCTACGTAACTCAAATATTCTACTGTTATAGTTTGTTATGCGTGCTTGTCTTTATATTTGTACAAGTTGTTCATAGATTGGTCATCAATGTTTTTTTCTGTTCTTCCTCATCATTCGTCTCGCAACGGTCAATGACATTTTTTTTTCTGTTCCTGCTTGACCCCTAATGCAAGAATAGAATGAGTAATAACGCATACTTCTTAAGTCATTCGTTCTTTTTTTTCTCCTTCAGTTACGTAACATACGGTTTTATATTAGATGTAATACAAAAAAAAAAGTTTTGCATCGTTTTTTTTATACTTGTATCAATCATTTCATTTAAATTTTTATGTATAACGAATAACTGTTAAGATACAAAACGTTAGTTGTTACATGAACATTAAATTCATTATTGTTTGATAAATATATTGAATTAAATAGATTTATATTAATGAATAATACAATTTCAAATATAGAAATTTTACCAAATGAATTATTAATAGAAATATTTGGATATATATCTCCTTATGATTTATATAATACATTTTTTAATTTAAATTCTCGTTTAAATTTAATAATTTTATCTTTAAAAAATTTTCATTTTATACTTCACGAAGATTGGGATAATAAAGAATGTATTATACCATTTTTTTCATCACAAATATCAACATTAATTATAAAACATGATGAATTTATTGATTATTCATATTATTCAAATATTCGTTCATTAAAATTATTAATGCCAACAATTCAACAATGTAATACAATTCAACCATCTATTTTACCTAATCTTGAACATTTATATATATCAAATATATTCTTTTCTGATAATTCGGAACAATTATGTCATCTTATATTTTCTTCATTATTTTCTCATTTACAAATTTGTCAAATTGATAGAATGACATTAACTAATTATCATTCTCATAAATCATTATCACTTCGTCAATTAACTATATCACCTTGTACATGGAAATCAAATATGTTTAAACAAATATTTGATTCATGTCCTAATTTAACACATTTACGTATAGTACGTCTTCAAAATATATCTTTTAAATTAAATGAAAATTTTATTCAACCACATATATCTATTCGTTATCTTCATATTCATTTTTATTCAATAGAAAATCAATGGTATAATTTAATTGATTGGTTATTATCAATTGTACCAAATTTAGAAAATTTGACATTTTTTATTGATCAAAATGAAACAAATTTCGAATTTCCGTTTGATTTATTCGCATATTTATTAATTCAATATGTACCATATTTAATTAATTTTAAAGGAAAAATACCATTAAATAGATATTTATCAATAGAATTGAATGTAATCAAACGATTACATCCATTATTTATTAATATACAATTTCAAAAATATAAAAAACAAAATTTAAATAGTTATTTAATTATTTCATCTAAAAGATAATTTATTTGAATGGAAGATTAATATGTAGGAGAATAAATCAACGGATTGGAGGGTGAGAATGTTGGAATCTTATTTACATTAATAATATTTTAAATTGAAACGAAATAGAAATATAAAGATATTTTCTTGTTTAATATATATATATGTATCTCTTTTTCATTTAAATAAAGATATATTTATATAGTATATATGAATAGATTAGATATATTGGAACATCAATATAATCAACGTAAGATGATGTATTTACAATGGTTTCCTATTCTTTAAGAAGAACTTTATAAGGTTTGATTAATCGAATTTCGTATATGCTTTATTTGACATCTATTGCATCATATTATAACACAAAAAGTGAGAAGAATTTTTTTTTCTTGTCGATTTTTGAAGATATCCTTTTTGTATATTCTATTCAAATAAGTTACTTTAAATGAATTTAATAACGTAAAAATTTTTGTATTCGATGATTTTGATTATCTGCAACATATAAATTAAGTTGACTATCTAAAGTCAATGTATATGGTTGATTGAGTGAAATACTATCATTTCCTAGTTTTCCAGTAATACCAGCAATTGTTGTACCATTCAATTGATCCTTTAAAAACAATTGAATACGATGATTATACAGATCAGCTACGTAGACATTGCCCATTGGATCAATCGTTAAACCCGTAGGTAAATAAAGTAACGATGATGAATCACCATTTATTCCATCAATACTACCAGCAACATGTATCCAATTATTTTCACCTAATATCCAACGTACAATATTATGATTTCCAAAGTTAGCAATTATAAGACTATTTGTTGGTGAATCAAAACAAACAGCTATTGGCTGATTTAACTGTGTGTTATTTAATCCTGTCCCATTGTCACCAGCAACGATCCAACCTGAAACATTACCAGATTTATAAGCCATAATACGATGATTAAGATGATCAACGACATAAAGTAAACCTGAACTTGAATCACGAGAAAGACCATATGCATACGATAATTCATTTGCTGCACTACCAACATTACCTATCAAGAAATTAACTAGAAGATTTAATAATGCAAGAAAATGTAAATCATTTCATTTTATAAGCAAATGTATTTATTTTGTGAAAAAAAACTTCTTCAATAGTGAATTCATTATAATCTCGAGTACCTGAACCTGCAACTGTTACTCCTGAACTAGCACCTTTTTCCCAAAATTGTGCTCGATGATTAAAACCATCTGCTATATAAAGATTTTCATTTGAATCAAGATTAATAATTGCAGGAAAATATAACAATTCCGATGTAGAACCTCCAGTTCCATTCGATTGACCTGCTACTGTTGTTGCTACTAAAGAATTCTTTAGATATCTTTGAATTCGATGATTATATCGATCAGCAACATAAAGTGTATTATCATAACTTAATGCTACACCCCATGGATTATTCAACTGAGTATTACTAGTACCACTTACACCTGATACTCCTGCGACTGTTATACCAGTTGAATTCCAACGAAGTACAATGGTAGCATCTGCAAACAACAAAAAAAAATATATATGGAATAGTTTTTGAATAATAAAATATACTAATAATATATTACTATTTGTTATTGTTGTTGATGTTGTAGATTTTGTCAAAAAGACAACAAGCAATACAATAGTTGTTATGAATAGAATGAGAATAATTAGTAAAGATATAATACAACATAATTTTGAATATCTATAATAAAATATTAACAAAGAATATCATTGTTAATGATAAAAATATATACTTTTTCTTTTTTTTGTTTAAATTTTGATTTTTTTTATTTATATAATCCATTGAATTTGCCCATGTATTCTTTGTCTACATAATAATAGTAAAATATCAATTATCAATAAAACTAAAAAAAAATAAGATTTACCTCATTATGAAGATAGTCTTGATCACTTATATTCTAAATCAAATAAATATTTTTATTTAAATATTAATATTTTACATTAATATCATTTGTAAATCACTTGATTATAAGTCAATCGGGATGATCCTGACGAAAAATTTCTATTATTAACTATTGGTTGATGTATATGATTTTGATCAGTACTTATTATTAATAAATCGTTATATGATTTTTGTAAATTTTTATATAAATAATCGTCTAATTGTATGTTTTGACTTGACTATTGTAAAAACCAATTAAAAGATTATATGAATTATCTAAGATAATTTTAATAGAAAATTTCAAAAAGATATTTTATTTTTTTTAACTTGAATATACAATGATAAATAGTTGTTATAAAAAGATAATTATAAATTATTCTTACATGTGTAAGTGAAGTATTTTGTCGAGGAATTTTTGAAACATGAATAAAAGTTTTTTTTGTATTTTCATAAGATTTCATTGAACTAGAAATCGTTGATATATTTTTTTGTTTATTTTCATTTAATGTTGCTGAAACCTTTTTTGAAATAATATTTAAAATAATATAAATATCATCTGATAACTTACCGAACGAAATTTATTATGGATATTAACTACCTGATTATATGGAAAATCGATATTATCAGATAAACCAATACTTGTATGAATAAGTTTATTAGATCGTAATTTTGTTTTCAAATAATGAGGAGTCTAAATAAATAATTTATATATGAAAATAAATCTATATTGAATTAAGATAGATTACTTTTGTCTGTTGTGATCGACAACGTGTAACTTTAATAGAAGGTATTGGTGCTGATTTTGATTGATCTATAGGAGATTAAATACATCAAAGTTTGAGTATAATATAATATATGAATTACTTGTTACTGTTTGTATATGTGTTTGATTCTTTGTCATTGTTTCAATCAATTATTTTGAATATAATGCATTCAGATTTGAGCATTTGTTTTTATTACTCGAGAATATATCGATGAAATTCGATTCACACATTTTCTATATTAAGTCAAAGAAACAACAAAAAATATTCAATTTGCACATATCATTATTATTTATATTATGTATGAATCACTATAAAAATCAAAAATTCAAAAGAAAAGGATTATAATAAAATAGTATGTTTATTGTTTTTATTTCATATGAAACAAAAAAATTTTTATAATACGATTGATTCTATTTTAAATTAAAATTATCGTTTTTTCTGTTATTTATATCTTATTTCTTCACTTTTTTTTATTTAATAATAAAAGATATGGAAATAGTTATAAAGTATTCATATTAGAATCTCGATATTTGCGTTTTATTAATAACATTTTGATTATTTACCCTCACCCAAGATTGTATTGTAACTGTACAATCATTTCTAGCACAACATCAACATTCATATATTGTATCATAAACTTCTTGTTGAAGAAGAATACTGATAATTTTTAATAAAGATATAATGATTAATAAATATGATTTAATTTATTTGTAAAAAGAAAATTTTTTTCTTGATTCATAATTGCTTATATTATTGTATTCTATTATGTAAAGTTCTATATTTCATTATGAGAAGTATGAAGAACTATAAATGGATAGATCAAATGATTTAAATATAGATTTGCACTGAAAACCATATAACTGAATATAACCATGGCATAATATTTATTTAGAAAATCATTTTTTTCATCATGTCACTAGTTCAGTAATGATTGTTTAATTACGTATTTAAAAAAAAATCTCCGACCTAGATGAACGAGTAAATGAAAAGAATGGCACGTAGCAAGGAAAAAGAAAAAAGGTTTTCAGACAAAAGATGGATAAATATTTTTTATTTTAATTAATAAAAACTAATGATTAAAAATAACATAACGATCTTTCTTCAAATAATATAATATTTTAGTTTTTTATATTCAATTAAAATAAAAAAATTCGAAAAAGTGTAATTAAAATCTAATAAAATATTCTAAATATGGAATACAACTTAAGCATGTAATTGACACAGATTTAAAAGTTTCGTAGTCTATATATATATATAATTAATGAGGACTATTTTGAATATTTCTTTTTAAATTATAAGTCACTTGTGGTATTACTATATTTCGTTTGAATTTAAACATTTCATTATGATAAGTAAATAATATAATGAATGGATAAATTAAATGAATTAAATAAGGAAATATATACATATAATCAATTTGTTCTTGCATTAAGAAGTTTTTATCCCAATATAAATTTATTAATCCTGATAATTGTAATGGCATCCACATAGCTAAATATAAACTAGAGATAGCCCATAATTGTAAAATTAATTTTTTATCACGTCGCCATTGGAATATTTCTCGTTTTAATGCTCGTTTTTTACATAAAAATCTTACATAGATAATTAAACAAAAAACCGGAATACTAAATAAAGGTGTATAATTATTGAAAAATAAATCAAAATTTGCCCATATTCGATTATAAAAATAACAAGGCCATATACATAATAATTGTGTAAAATCATAATAAGATTTACATTTATGAATAAATATTGCTCCAATATAGAAAAAAAATGGATAAAATAGACAAAATATTAATGGACAATAATGGAATAATATCTTTCTATTTTTAGTTCTAACTAACCATGGATGAAATATAAGCCAATTTCGTTCAATACTTGCAAATGCCATTAAAAAAAGATTCGTAATATTAAGAGAATAATGTATCCAATTCCATAATGAACAAAATATATTACTATCAGGATATACATATGATGTATACATATATACTTGAGTAAGAGGTAATGCAATAGTAACAAATAAAAACGAAGTAATAAGAAGTAGAAGAATTACATGATGATGAATTGATTGAAAAAATTGACGTTGATGGTAAAATTGATAGAATATCCAAAGAAAACATGGAATTGAAAAAAGTTGAAGAATAAGAAGTATTGAAAATTTAACATAATTTATTTGTATTGATGTTATATATCGAGAATTTATTATTTCCATTATTGTATTAATACTAATATTTGACCTTATACTTTGAGAAAATAATGATTATGTCAATTGTAGAACAAAACAAATACAGCTTAGCAAAAGCGACTTTCTTCTTTTTTCTTTTTTAGAATATCCCATTAAACTAGTTTAACGTGCTATTCATTACCATAGTTTAATTTTAAAAAAGCATGATTTTCATGGATGATGATTTTTTTTTCATAAAAACAGTACATTAATACAAATAATGGAAGCATGAAATTATTGCTTTAAATATTGAAACTCATGTAATATTCTTTCTAAATGAAATAAAGAATTTAATTTCGAAATTATATTAGTCTTTAAAAATTTCAGATAGACATGATAGACAATATCTTTTTTTCTGAATGAGTTATTCTTTTATTAGTTATATCATAATCTCGTACATATAAACAGCAAAAAAACTGCATCTGCAGTGATGGTAAAAATTATATAAGACTACTATCATATTTTTCGTTATTTTTCTATCAAAATGACGTATATTTTGATTGCAAGTCAGTTAGAACAACTTATTCTTAATAATTTAACGTCAAGATAGCTTGAGAAATCATCTAAGTTTAAATTTAAAAAAGCTATTATTGACAAAGTCAAAGTAGCTGGAAAATGGTAATTGGATCCAGTATTTCACCGAATAGTGATAATATATCAAATGATTTCTTTTGATGTAACTGAAGAATTGTCGATTGAAGTTCGTATCATAGTGAAACAAGGCATACGTGGAAGTATGATTTTCTGCATATATCAGCATTAAGTTAGTCATATTTTGACGCCCATCCTCTCTGAAGCTTCATTATTTTACTTTCATCTATTCTAACAATTTCTCCTTGACCTATTTTCTGCTTCATAGGTTTCGATAATGAATGAGAAATACTATTAATATACATTGTCATTCAGCATTGCAGAAATATTTAACTAGTCTATATATAGAAATGAGTTTTAATTAGAATTATATAGTATGAATTTTCTAAAATATGATTTCCATTTTTTTAGAGAAAAGAATTTTAATCTTTTCAACTTTGAACTAAAAGAATTTCTGTTATGTTAGAATATAATGTATTTTCCACATAATTCATACAAAACTGCAGATGTAATAAAAAATTTAAATCTTGTGAAAAATAATTTTTTTTAAAAATGGCAATAACGTTCATATACTTCAATACAGGACTTCTAAAATGAAAATATAGAGTTCTATGGAGAATTTTCTTTGTAGATTGATAATTAAATCTTGTATTTCGACTATATATATTATGTAATATAATTTAGACGACTCATATATCATTAATCTTTGAATAGAAGAATTTAAATAAATGTTATCACAAACGTTTGCTGTTATCTAGTCAAAATCATCTGGTGTTTTCCTGCTATATTCCATTTTCTGAGTATTCTAGCCTGCAATGAGTCTAAAGGAATGTACAAGTCTATGAATTTCAATTTATTCTATACATTTTGATAGAAACACAACATGAGAGTAAAGCTGAACTATTTTTTTCATTAATGAAATATTCGAAGTACGTTCAAGCAAGTTTCGATAGAAAATCGCGAACATGTAATTGAAATTCGTATCACGTCGGAAGCTTTATTTAAAGTTTAACACGAATAGAATCATTTCGAATTTTTTTAAATATGGATTTAGATGCAATTATAATATTATAACACATGAATTTATTGTGTCAGTAAGAACCTTGAAAAAGTTGTAAAAAGTATTCTTCTTAAACAAACTCAATACTATTGGATTGGTAAGAAATACTTTGCGTTTTTCTCGAAAGTTTTCTTTTGATTTTTCAACTTCAAGAATACAACTAGCTTTCAACAATGTGTACTCTATCACTATCTATGACTTGTTAGCAACGTTCCATTTGAGAAAAAATTCTGCATTTGTAGAAGTCCTGGCAATTTTGGTCAAAGAATTTTTGGAGATACATTTTTAGGTCATTCTCGTCATCGAACTTTTTCTCACGTAAATGATTAGGCAGAGAAAGAAAGAAATGGTAGTCTGTGGGAGCCAAGTCGGTAGAATAAGATGGATGTAGAACGGTGGCCCATCCGAGTTCCAATAATTTTTGGCATGTCGACTCTGCATTATGGAATCTCGCGTTGTCATGCGAGAAGTGAATTCGATCCTGTTTTTCCTTGAGTTTTTCTACCTTTGACACCTTCTTAGAGTGCGGATCAGTTTTAGGCGTTCTTTCATTTGTATGATCAGCGCTGAGCCACTGGAGTCTGTGAGTGCCGTTAGTGTACAGCACCCACTTCTCATCGTCAGTAATACGATTGTGAATCTATTCATAGTTACGATGAGATTTCATTAATTCGATAAAAGCGTCAACATTATGTTAGAGATGATACGGTGACAACTCATGTGGTATCCAAATTCCGTATTTCCACGTTTTGCCTGATTCGTGCAGATATGCTTTCACTGTAATATGAGAGCACCCAAGTCGCTCTGCTACACACAGCGTAGTCAATCAAGAATCTTCTTTGATAAGTTGTTTTAAGACTTCCATATCCACTTGTAGTGATCTTCCAATGTAAGGTAAATCGTTGAGTTCGAAGTCATTGTTCTTGAACCGATGAAACCAATGTTGCGCTGTATGGATGGAGAGTACATCCTTGCTCGTCGTGCCGTATATGCTGCTTGTTGTCTCCGTTGCTTTGCGTCTTAAACGGAATTCATGGAACAGAAGCACTCGGAACTCTCTACGAGGTACCTTCGTTTTTAATTCGAGATCAACATCCATGTCCACAGTTTTGTTGTTGTTCGAAAGATATTCATACTCTCTACATATACCTTCAGTATGGAAAATTCTACAACTTTCTTGATCATTCAAGGAAATTTTCGAAAAAAACGCCAACAATTTCTTACTAGCGCAATGTAATTACAATGAACATATTTATATACATTTTAATCTATTTTACTATGTTTGGTTTAATAGAACACATCTTGTTAATCACAGTTTGAGTGCATGTAATACTATTCAAGAAATATTTGTAGAGTTCAATCGGTTCTCTTTTTTTCTTTTTGGATCGATCATAATTTGCCAATTTATCTTTTCATTACAAAATTAAATAGAAAAGCATAATAATACTATTCTATCATTAATCTTTTCATTTTCTCTTCCTTTCATTCTTAACTTCTTCTATTTTCCTATATGAATATGTCTTTAATGACCATTTTTTTTTGAATAAATGAGTGTTTTAATGTATCCTTACATAGTGTGAAACTCTATATCTACTGATTCTTTCGTAACAGTATGAATCTTTTAGCAGAATCTAATTGGAAAAATATTTTTCATTGCTTGACAGCATCACATACATACACCAAACATTTAGATGTATTATAAAAATTGAATGCATTTGTCAATGAGTGAATAGAATCTCTAACAAGATATATTTATATGTCATACATTTGACGTCAAAGTATAACTAGTTAGAGATTCTATTCACTCATTAACAAATGAGTGAATAGAATCTCTAACTAGATATATAGAGTTGGAAAAAATACTATTCAAGGGGGGTAGCGCTATAATTTCAAATAAGAGATATGACAAATTTTTTACCAAATAAAACCCGTGAAAAATAAGGTTTGTTGATGCTAATTAGTAAGGAATATGTAAACATTTTAATATCAAACTTAAGAAACTTTCAGAAATTTTATACATTTTTGGAGGGTGGAAAAGAAAGATGCTGCTAGTAATTCAAAAATGAAGTGAAATGTTTCTACATGATTTGATAGAGCTTGTCGAGCTCTACAAAACTGTGTATATTAAACAATTTTTAAGTCATTTTTTTGTGACAAAAAAATTTAAAAAGGTTTAAAACATTGATATCTTTGATCTGGAAGAAAAACACTCGGTTTTTCAATAAAATTAGCTTTTTTTGTCTATTTTGACTCCCTAAGGCGTTTTGAAATATACTCATTCGATGCAGCGTAAAAAACTGCGTCGAATAAATATATTTTCAAATATCTTACATAAGGATACTAACGAAAAGTAACTGAATCTGTTGTAAAAAGATCACTTTTTTCTCCTATAAAAAGTGTAAAAACTGTGAATTTTTAAATACCTTCTTTAGACAGTTTTTAGTTAATTTCAATCCAAGAATCTTGGTTGAAAATTGTTTAATATATACAGTTGTAGAGCTCGACGAGCTCTATCAAATCATGTATAAAATTTCTGGAAGTTTCTTAATTTTGATATTAAAATGTTTACATAATCCTTACTAATTAGCATCAACAAACCTTATTTTTCACGGGTTTTTATTTAGTATAAAATTTTCCATGCAAAAAAAACGGTCAATAATCTAACTATAATCGATTTTTTTCGGATTATTAATCAAATAAAATTTACTACCTTTTTGTTAATCACTTGTAATCCTGATAACTAAAACCTACGTTTTTCTCAAGTTATAACTTTGAAATCATAGTTTATTAATGTCTTATTAGATTCCTTGTGTCGACAAATGGTAGGTACGATGTAAAAGCAACCTCTATAACATATATACTACACTTCGTGAGATGACACAAACTGATACTTCCTCGTTCTTTGTTTTTCGTGATTAAAATTGGTTAAAAATCGATTATAATCAGATTCTTGACCTTTATTTTTTTACAAAGGTTGTCATATCTCTTATTTGAAATTATAGCGTTACCTCCTTGAATAATATTTTTTCCAATCTTGTACTTTTACGTCAAATGTATGACGTAAAATTGTCTGATAAATTTGGTTATAAGCTTGATGCAGTTGGATAATTAGAAAATATAATTGACATGCGTCATATTCATCTAAAATCTATCATTAATAGAGATGACAAAGAAGACATTTCATTGTGTAAAGATTATGTATAGAAATTTTGACAACATACACTAACAATTATTAGTTTTGTCTTGTAAACTTACGAAATTAAATTTTTATTGAATTTAGAACTAATTCTACTATGGAATATGTTGACCTCGTACATAAAAAAAATATTCCAGTAATGAGATAAAGTTTTAATATTTGTATTCATTGAGAAGTCATTTTTTCTTGACTTTGTATGCTATTCATTTAGAATATTATTAAAGCGTATTAAATATCAGCGTTAGTTAGTTCGATAAATCGAGTCACATCGATAATTGATAAATATAAGGAAACTCCTATAATAGTTACTTGTGATGCATTAGAAAGAGTATTTTAAATACTATAGAATCCTAAGAAATTATTTGATTTAAAAGTTCAGATAAGATTAAGAAGAAAGAAATCATCATTGTATTGTATATTGGTAAATGATATTAATTTTAGATTAAGTATTGAAATCTAAATCAATGTCACTACCGGAAACATTAACATCTATATCAAATCTATTGAATTTATCTTGTGGATGTATTCTTATAATTGTTGGATCAGTTGGTGCATTATTGAATATGTATACATTTCGACAGCGATCTCTTCGAACAAGTCCTTGTTCAATTTATCTATTCAGTCAATCATTATTTGATCTGTGCCATTTAATTAATACCTTATTTACACGTATTCTTTATACTTTATCGGTTGAAACATATACAAAAAGTGATATTTATTGTCGAATTCGTTCATTCATTGCTGAAGTAGCTTCATTATGTGCTGTTAGTTGTCTATGTTTAGGCGCTTTTGATCGTTGTATGTCTACATCAAGAAAAGAATCTCAACGCCGTTTAAGTTCTCATAAATATGCCTATCGCATTGTTCTTATTACAATAATGATATGGGTTTTTATTAACATTCCACAATTGATCTTTCGAGGACTCTCAAATAATAACTGTGTATCTTTATCCATCAATTTTACTCTTTATTTAAATTATTTTCATACACCTGTCTTCTATGGTTTAATACCTATTACAGTTTTATTTTATTTACGAAAACGTACATTAAAAAATATTCAAGATATTCAACATGCAGTTAGTATTCGTCGTCGAGTAGAACGGTATATAAATCGAATGTTATTATTACAGATTAGTTTAACTATATTTACGTCTATACTTTTAATGATACAGTATATTTATAGTTCAGTAACAATTTCGACCAAGAAAGATGCTTTACATTTAGCCATCGAAAATCTATGTTTACAAATTGTTCGATTAATTTTCTATTTAAATTATACAACTGCATTTTACTTTAATTGTTTTGTGTCACCTGAAGCACGTCGTATAATTCAACGTCTTTTCACCTGTCATCATCAACAAATAGAACCTATACCTACAATAGGTCGTACTTTACAGAATTAATATTAAATATAAATTTTTCTAGATATATATTTAATGTTTGTTTTTGCGGATATATTGGAATTTTCCTAAGAGGCAATGGTTTTTCCCCTTAGTATAATGTGTGTTATATGTTGGATTTTTCCCCTTATGTCAATGCCTATATCATTAAGTATTTTCCAACATATATACGTTCGTTCCTGTCTTCTGATTTTTATTCTTCTTCTGCTCCTGTCTTCGTTCTTCTTTCATCCTTCTACTATTTTCTTGTTTCGATTATTCTCGTGTAAGTGATTTACTAAATAAATCGAACTCACGCACTAAAACTTATAGTTTTTGTTACATTCCGACCTCTATATGATATATGTTTATATTTTCTTTCGTGGTGTTATTGTACTTCTTTCTTTTTGTTTGTCCTCTTGTTATATAATGATGAAAAGTAAAATAAACTCCGTTAGTTACACCTAATAAAAATGAACTTTTCGTCCTTTAATTTAAGTACAAGAGTTAGGTATTAACAGTTTTATTTAAGAAATTTTCTTTCTGAATTTTTTTTGTAAACAATATTCATTTCGAATCGATCAATATCATCGTTAAATTATATTTTTTATATCACATAATTTTAACTGATTACACACATCTAGTGACAGATAAATTTACAAGAATGAAATATCTTGTTCTTCTCTTCATTGAGATAATTAGTTGAAATAGAGAAAATAAGATGTGCAAATTTATTTAAAACTTTAACCTAACAAAAAAAAACGCTACTTATTCTGTTGAATGAATGTTCAGAAATATTCTGTAGAATATAGATTATTGAGCAGAGATGAATCTCCTTATAATTATTTTTTCCTCTTTGCAACAGTAAATACTGGGATCTATTTTTTTGAGATTTATTCGGATTTTTTAATAATTCCCCATACATCTTTAAATAAATTCCACATAATTCTTGTTGAGGGTGAGGGCGAGCGCGGAGGATAGGGGGGGGGGCAAGAGTGAGGGTGCACTGAAATACTAATAAAGCTATATAGTCTCAATAAATCCTTAGTAAATAAATAGATCCCAATGAATCCCACAGAAGAAATAAATCCCAAAAAAATAAGTCCCCGTACGCCCTCGGTTTAAACCTTGCAAAAACAAAATCAAAAACTTTTAAATGAATTAAAATTGATGTAACATCAAAGAAATTGAATACAATTATATCAAGAGATTATAGTTGATTGCAATGAATTTCAAATAAAATAACCAATGAAATTTGGTTGAAGCATACACAAGTGTGAAAATCGATTCTAGACAATGCTTTGTATTTAGAACATCGAAAGAATGAGCTATGTCAAATAAAAATTTTTGAAAAAAAAGCTAAAACTTTAGTTGAATAATCAGTTATAATTTGAGGTATTGTCAAGAAATCCGGAAAAAATAAATCCGGAAAAGAAAATCCGGAAAAATAAATCCGGAAAGAAATGAATCCGGAAAAAGATAAATCCGGAAAAAAATAAATCTGGAAAATAAAAATCTGGAAAACGAAAAATCCGGAAAAGGAAAAATCTGGAGAAAGACAAATCAGGAAAAATTTATTCGAAGTTTATTAATTATAGAAGACACAACAAATAGAAAGAATGAAGAAGTGAAAGACAATCTGATAAGAAGTTTATTTCTTTCAAGCCACCAGTAGTGAGAGTCTGTCGAGAAGCTCGACACAATCGATGTCGTCGTTGCATTCTTCTGCTTGGTTAAAACGCCAGTCTTCGTGGTCATGTGAGCAACGGCGGAACTATCTTTGAATTAGTATGCACAATAGGTGGTCGCCATTGTGGCCTTGCCACTCTGTTGAAAAACATAGTCGTCAATGATGAGAAGAGATTTATCTTTGTTGCTGTTCACGAAAGTGTGTATCGGATAAGCGGTGGCCATTGTAAGAAGAAAAGAGGAGAAATGATAATAAATGGCAGTCATGCTGTAAGTTTTTATTTCTAACAAGTTGTTAGTGTACGGCTATTCAGCAAATTACCACACTATATATATGATCATAAAACAACGGGAGAGAGAACAATGCAAAGTGAAATGATGAGAGCATGAACAAAGGAAAACGACGCGAGAGAGATAGTACTAGAGAGCGAGGCGATAAGAGCATGAGCGCAGAACGAGAGAGCGGACAATACAGAAAAATTCAGGGGAGCATGAACACAGAGCATATATATATAGCTGTTTCTTTGACCTTTGTCAAACGAAACAGAAAAAGAAAAAACGTATCGAGGTGTTTTATTTCTTTTCCGAATTTTTCTTTTCCGAATTTCTTCTTTTCCGGATTTTGTCTTTTCCGGATTTATTTTTTTCCCGATTTTTATTTTCCCGATTTTTTATTTTCCTGATTTTTTATTTACCCGATTTTATTTTTCCGGATTTTTTCGTTTCCGGATTTTTATTTTCCGGATTTCTTGACATATTCTAATTTGATTTTAATTTTACACCCACTGCAATTCATTTCATGATTAAATAAAAATTTATTCACGCAGATTATTCCATGTCATCTACTAAATACAACAAAGCAAAGAAGAACATGAATGCAACGTTTCAATATCTTTTGTTTGATATATTTAGTGATTAGTGGAAGAACTTGTGCCTGATTGTATGATATAATTTACGGTTGCCTGCCATCAGCCACCCATTCCTTTCGAATGATCTTCTTAAAGTTTCGATAATCAGCATCAGACTTAGGCCAAAAATTACCAATGCCATCGCCAGCGTTTTTAATGTAATCAAAGTATTCATAGTGATCTGTATCTTGACTTCCATACTGATATGCTTGGATGGTAATAGCCACATGATCACTACGTAAATTTTGAATCTTGTGAATCTGATTGAAACCTGGTGCCAACCATGTTACATCATTAACCTCGAGCAAAGCTTCATGAAAGGGTTCTTGTTCATGAATATTAAATGTAGCATAGAGTTTGAGTGTTAATTCACCATGAAGTACTCGAATAACTCCATACGAATTTGAATGTTTGTGTATTGGACTATAGTGATATTGTGGCCAGATTTCCAGAACATAAGGTACACCTGGTGACATACCTTCATTAACACCCATAGTGATGCGTAAGTAAGTCGCCTTCTTGCTAACTGATCCGAATGTGGCAGATTTATTCTTAAGCATCTGATAACACCATCCATCTGATTCTCGAACACTACGCTCAATTGCTCGGATAAAATTTGGAAAGTCTTTATCACTCAAATTCCAACCGCTAACATCATGAAATAACTGTTCGTTAGGTCTTGGCAAACGTGAAGGAAGGATAAACTTATTATCTTCAATATGTTCTGTTGTACTTGCTGTTGGTCTGATAAAGAGTGGTGGTTCGCGAACAACTGGATAAGGACCAATATATAGTCTAAATTTGTCTCTAAGTTCAATCATATTGTCGAAATCAATGCTGCGGTTAGGCGCAATATGTAAGTATTTCATTTGACGTAACCAATCTCGATCCGTTTCATTAAAAACATGATTGAGTATATTAAGTTGGTCTCTCACTTCACCTTTGCCATATTTAATAGTTAGATGAAATGCATCGAGACTAAACCAATAATGTTGTGTACTACCGTTATGAACTGACTGAAGAACCTCTTTTGATTTAGTTGTTCCAACAAGTTTCGTCGATCCTCTATACAAGGTAGCACTATTCGAATCTACGACAAGTTTGATTATGTCGTTGCCTCCAGTGGCATTCGCCAAGTTGGTAAAAGACAAGTCAAATGGTATTGGATGAATCTGTACAATGTCGATTGTTCCTTGACCAATACGTTCTAAACTACGTGTACTTGTATGATGTGACCATGGACACCAACAAATAGTCGGCTGAACCAAGTGCTCTCGATCAACCATATTAATGGGCGGTCCACTAGACTCTGAAAAAAATAACAACATCGAATTTTAATTCAATTCTTAGATTTTGCGAAGCACAATATTTAATCTCAGAACAAAAAAATTTCGTATATTAGGTAGAAAAACTGATATTTTCAGTAAAATGCTCTTTATGAATTAAGAAAAATGTGTAGCTAGATTCTAAAGTCTTAAGTTGACTCTGAAAGCTGGTGTTACTTTTTTCTGACAAAATGAAACAATACAGGATACGCTGTTTTATTTTATGCTGGAAAATATAGTATTTTATTTCAGCTAGGATAAATTAACGATCTGAAAGCTCGAGAGAAAACATAATATTCTAGTGAACTGAAATGTTTTAAATACACCACATTCGTTTTCAAAGATTAGACTAGACATAAGAAGTTAGGCATAGTTATATATAAACAGAAATATATATTGAAAGAGAACTTTTAAGACTTTTATGGTCAGGGAAACTGTAAAGAAATGTTAGATACGATAAAGATCGAAGAATATTTATAGGCTTTCAAGGATAGATTTTTTAGTTTTAGAATATCAATGATTCACTATAATGGGAAGGACAATAATGTCCATATAACTCAATATTTCAGAATCGAAACGTGATTTCTAAAAATAACAAATTATTATGATCCTGTGATAGAAAATCTACGATTAATATTCAAAATCTGAGAGAATTATTGTTCACCACTGGTCGTAAAGTTTAGTCAAAGTTTAATGGACTTACCGACTCTTTCACTGGTTGACAATTGTGAAATGCGTTCAGTCATTGTTGAGATATGACCCATCATTGTGTTCCAGCGTTTTTGCATTGCTATATCCATTTGAGCCATCTGTTTGATTAGATCTGTGAAGATAACTGGCTCTGATGTTGCTTTGGTGGTAATCCTTAATTAAAAGCAAAACTACATATTTAAGTATCATGTGTTATATCAAATAGCTGAAAAGTAATCAAGTAATATCTAACAAGACTGTGAGACTCTCATTAGTGTGATCTATTTGAAGATATTCGAACACATCAGATTGGAAACATACTATTAATTTAGTATGACTCAAAAACTTACAAAGGTGGAATGATTACAGCACTGAATTTCAACAAAAAGGATAGTAAGATTTCAACACATCAACTAATGTAAGATACTGAACGAGTTTATTAGAAAAGTATTGCCTTTGGAATAGTTTCGTTAGATTAATATATTATGAACTCAAATACTGTTCAAGATGGATTCTTACTATTTTCCAAATCAATAAACTATAGTTAAAAGACAATATTCAATTATCGCTGCTTATAATGCAGCCATTTGTCGTTTATCTCAACATCATTCGATTTATTGTGATAATTTTCAATAGTATTTTACTATCAACATTCCTAGATTATTACATTATGATCTATTTACTTGATATCAATATTGTATTAAACAGAAACAAGTTCATCCCTAATCATTTTCTCATCAAGACAACAAAATCTGCATACTACTCGGAATAATATGGAACTCTAGTGGTCGCAAAATGTATGTCTGTCTTTAAGTGATTCTACTCACTTTTAAAATAGTTCAGCTTAATGAGTACTCAAAAAGAGATTAAATTTAACTCTCACATTGCTAATCATTTTCTACTATAACTTCAACTATTTGTTTTTTCCACAAAATATTGATACCAGTTATTATTCGAGGCAAAAAATTTCTTATCCTGAACATAACATCGAAAGGTTTATTAAAAGAAAGCTAAAGAATTATAAATCTATCTTTTCCACAAGAGAATTTACCAAGTTACTCCTATCATAGAAGAGTTTATTATTTTTATGTGTCGTATACTTCAAATAAAAAGCATAAAAACAAGAGATAATTATTTATGTTAATATAACCTGTCCGTTGTAAATGTCAGACGTTTCTGATGTGAATCAATAAAACCTAATGAACTCTACTTAACTTTACTAGGCACGATATACGAGCATATATATGTACGAGCCGTTATCTAGCAATCGAAATCCTAACTGTCTTTCATCCTATTACATGGCATTTTACACTATGCGCGATATTACTACTCATTAAATCTTCTCATCACTGTTCGTCACCTACCGCATTCTGTAAATCCTCGCTGCAGTGGTCATGTTTAGCCATATCATTACTCCCGATCACTTTCTGTTATCTCCGCTTTCTCTTTTTCAGTTCTAATAGCTTCCTCTATTACTCTCTTCATAGTCTTGTCGTATACAGTTTATTACATTATGCTTCAAAAAGCATTTATGAAATGGCATATCGTAATGATAAACTTCAAAAGGATTTCTCAGATATTCTTTTTCAATTTATTGTTCTATGTGTTTTCTTTTACTCGACAACTCTGCATGGTTGGTTATTGATGGAGAACTTTTGAACACGATGATTATCACTGTCAGCAACATAAAGATTTCCACCATTATCAAATGCTAGATCACTAAAAAAGGGTGTAGTTCCACGTAGATTGCTGTTGCGCCCTTAAAAATAGTAAAGCGTACATAATCACATGAACATATACGTAAAAAACCCTTACCATCCACAATAATTGTGCCTGAGACGTGCATCGCTTCCCATCGTATAATCCTTTGATTATCACAATCGGCAATATAAAGAGTGCCTTCCTCATCAACGATCACTGCACGTGGAAATCTTAATGAAGCCGTACCATTTCCTTGTTGACCTGTTCCTGCAACAGTAATACCTTCACTTGCACCTGGTAACCATTTCTGAATTCGATGATTGTCTCTATCAGCAACATATAATGTACCATCAGATGTGACATAAATACCAGCAGGACGTGAAAGATGTTGAGACGATGAACCATTTTTATCAGATATTCCAGCGACTAAAATGCCTTTTGAATTCGAATCTGGTGAATATTTCATGACACGATCTCCACTTGATTCAGATACATAAATATATCCATGTTGATCAACAAATAAACCATTACATGATACAGACTTGTTCACCACAATTTTGCCAATTTTTGCTCCATTGGTCCATTTTATAATGCGATTATTAAATGAACTAGCAATAAAAACACTTTTCTCTGAATCGACAAAGATGTGCATTGGATAATGAAGAGACTGTGCAACAGTAACACCTTCCAGTGATCCTGGAGAAAATCTTTGTACCCGATTATTGACATGATCAGATACATAGAGATTGTTATTATTATCAATAGCAATACCAAATACTCGATTTAATTCACGTGATGAACTACCTTTAAAACCAGTACCCGCTACAATACTACCGGTTTGTGTCCAACTGGCACATTTACTAATCGTTTTTAATGATGAAGATGTATCATGAATGATCAACACTAGAATATATGAAATATAAACTGTTTAAAGTCTTCTCTCGAATGTTACTTTCTCTATTCTCAGATAATGTTTATGTGAAAATCTATAAACTTCAATATTATCGATACTTTTTCCGTACCAAATTATATCTGGCTGTTGTTACTAGTATCAGTTCAGAAAAGATTTTAGAGATTCATTAATAAAGTCTATCGAATTTATGATAATATATATGTTCATTTTTAAACAGTTGTTTTTTCAAAGATATAAGGTAAAATGAACTTCTTTCTTTTTCTATTCCTATAAGATGATAAATACTATCAGACATAGTGAAGACACAAACTCCCAACAAGAATTCGAAATCTTAGTCAATTATGAAGAGAATAAAAGAAAGAATATTATTTAACATTCAAGATGTCTTTCGATATGTTCTCTTATTTGAATTGTACTGAAATTCTTATTGTATTATATAGATTTCACTTTTCTACCCTGCTAATTTTATCTATCAGATTGTAATATATCACAATATTGTTATTACTCTCATGAACGGATAGAATTATATAGTAAATGAAAGTGCCGATGTGAATTGCAATCAAGTAAAGGATATGCAAAGAAAACTCGATTTTTTTAAAAAATATTTAATTAGAATCAATTTTAATGTCATAATTACTCGAGAAAAAATCTTTGTTTTTTGAAGATTATAATTAATTATTTGTGATTGAATCAAAATAATATCAGAAATGAATGATAATCTTCAAGTCTATTAAAATAAAATGTTTGTGAATTATAATCTAATGATAATTTAAATAATAATTCGATAATTTGAATTTTGAATCTGATTTAATCACTCTCAATCTTCTATTCAAATAAGTTTATTAACTCTTTTTTCAACTCATATTCAAAAATCAAATAAAATATGCTTTACTTACACAAGATAAAGAATAGAAATAATTGTTGCACCATGTTGAGAATTGGAACTATTTAAGTCTAGTCGCGACTAATAGCATATAGGTTATTATATAGAAATGAGAAATATTTCCCAGCAATATTCTTTATACTTGACATTCTCTCTCTCCTAAGCTGGAAACTTTCTGTTATATATGTCTTTCCAAATAATAAGATAAGAGTTTTTTTTCTAATAGCTGTTTATGTACAAAAATAATCCATAATTTGACTCATATAGTCTTATATTGTTTGTTTTCTGTAAGAGATGATGACACAAGTGATGAAAGCATTGTGTCGTGTATGCAATACAGGGAAAGAAAATAATAAAATATGTCATAGTTTTTATTCTTCTCTAGTGAACGTGGTACCATTAACTGTATTAGCTAATGACATATATTTTTCGTCTCAATAACTTTGTTGTTCTCTTTCTTTTCTAGATATGTACATATTCCGCTGTTATTTTTGGACCTAGATTATTTCATTCATTTTTTTTCTTCCTCTTGTATATATAGGATATTTTCTTTTCTTATTATTTATTTTTTAAGTATAAGATTTTCTAATTCATAGATTTATTCTCGTTTGTTATGATTATGTATATAATTGCTGTTTTGATTTTGATAGATGGTTGAGAAGAAGAGAGAAAAAAAGTGAAAACAAAATCAAAGAAACTGTCTTCTAAAGTAAAATTCTTTTTGTGTTTTTCCCAACAATCATCGTATGATAGGAATGATTAATCCTATACCATCAATATCAAAGATTTCAATAAAACATTGTTCGTATTTTGTTTCAAGTAAAATGTAAAATGATCACAAGAATTTTAGCTTTGCCATCGTTTTGTTGTTAAGTTATTCAGATCACCACAAAAGGTTTACATAATGAAAAATGAGGATAATAATGTGAGTATTGATCAATCGTATATTTTACCATTTTTCAATAATAGTATTTTTAGTCATGAAATTTTGTGATTCCCCATATCAATTTCGTAGGGCAGGAATTGGCCGGATCTGATAAAATTCCGGTGTATTCCTGTAGCAGGATTTTAATGCCGGTTCCAGTCTCGGTTTCCGATCTAGTCCCTGGATATTACTGGCTTTGGATGTGAAATTTGGAACCGACTATCGTATCCGAAGCGGTTCCCGACGCCGTTTTCCTGTGGTCTTTACGGTTTATTGGATATGGATCGTATACTATCGTTTCCCGTACGGTTCCTAATAGCGATTTCATTGATTTCTTATGAATGGTCAGATACGGATTATATCTTATCGTTTCCTGTCCGATAACGAGCATGCGAATAAAGGTTTTTAAAATTGTTTACAAAATTGAAATCTAACAACTGAAGTTTTAATGAGAGCATGCAGGTGTATATATTTTTACTTTCTAGATACATACTATTAAGGCAACTTCTAGTTGATTAATTGTCGATTTTCATTGAAAATAAACATTGTTCTCGTAGACCTTGTATACATTTAATTTGTGTCAACTTATATATATGTAAACAATATAAATAAAAAAAATGCTGGGTTGAAATTCGGCATTAGATCTCTGGTAGCGCAAAAACAAATCAACTGATGGCAAACTTTCTTTGAAAACAGTCGCGAAGAATCATAGCACTTTCCTAAATAATCCTATACATTATAATGAACTCACATAATAAAAAAAAATATAGAAATATATATATGTATAGCTAATTGAATTTCTTTTCGATTGAAAACCAACTCTCAACCGCAACTATCAAAAACATTATATGCATGCTATCATTGTTTCTTAGTATGATTTTAATCAATTCGTAATGGTAGAAGCAATAATTTCTATCTAGTGATTGACAAAATATCCAGATTAAAATTTAGATATGTTAGAATACAACCCTTCAAGAAGTTATATGTATTTCGTTTAGTTGTGCAAAAGGAGACTAGAAGTGCTTATTTCTCCAAAAAATTTTTTTTACGATAGACTTTTTCCAGTTCTTTGTATTTTTTATAGCTTTAGGTTGTAAAGTAGCTATATGAAACGATCTGGGCCGTGTTTTTATTCACTGTATTTGTCAGAAATTTCAAAATTTTTGTTATACAATCGTGCTAGAAAGTTTATCACTTCTATTCTCAAATTTCGTCAAAAAATCAAGAATGAATACAATGATAAACAGCGTTGAAATTTATTATAATAAATTTTTTTAGTTTTTGGGTTATGGAAAATAAAAATATTTTTATAGGACTTCATAATAGTTCGATAATAGAAATATCTTACTAGATTTCCAACTATGCAGAAATTTTAATAAAATCTTCAAAAATATAAAAATTCCTCTGTTACAGTAACAGATTTTTCAAAATTCTGCACACAACATTTAGTTATAAAATTCAGTTCTATCTAGTTATTTGAAATAAGCATGCATTCTTTTCTAATGATTTAGAGTAAGATGAGGTAGATATATAATAGAATCAATCATGTCTTTTAGAACTTATATAATGTTTTTATTTTTCAATATCTTAAAAAACTTTCATCACAATATATATATAGAAATCTTTTCTCTACCAATCTGTGAAATTAGTTTTTCAAAATCTGATCTTGTAACGTAGTGATGAAGGTTTTTCAGAGACAGCTATCAGCATTATACATTTACCCCACCTGAGGAAAATGTATAATTATGCTGATGGACGAAGGGTAAATGTATAATCTTAGCTATATTTAGCTTAATCAGAAAAAAGTAAGTCTCTAAGTGCTCTATCTGTCTTTTTGTGACAATTTTTTCACTAGTGGATACATCAAAATCTTCTCTATGATCTGAGAGTATTTGAAACATTTTTACAAAAAAAAATCCAGATTCCCAGTAAATCATTTTTGGAGAACTATAGGGAAAAAAATTCAACTGAAACATACCCTTTGAAAAGAGTTAATTAACTAACTGTTAAAATTTCAAAAAAAAACCTAAAAATCAGATTTAAATACAATTTAAATAACATTTCTGACTACTACTCATTCACCGTTTTCTTTTGCAGCCTAACAACTATATATACAAGTGTTGTTTTTTCATTTCATGCACACTTTCTGGAAACGATTCCAGAGATTTACCAGCAAAACTAGGAGTGATCCTAATAAAATCGAGAGACTAGGAAATATCCTAGTAAAATTCCAGCGAAAGACACATAGAATTCCTCTAGTAATGCTTGAGGAAATCCCAATGAAATCTTGTAGGAATCATAGAAATCCTTGAGAATTTCTTAAGGAAATCCTGGAGATCATTGAGTAATATTCAAGTAAATCATAGAGAAATTCTCAAGGGAATATTAGAAATCCTTGAGAAATCTTCAAGGAAATCCTAGAAATCTTAGAGAAATTTTCAACGAAATATTGAAAATTCATTCAGAAATTCTTGAAGTTTTCGAGAAATCGTGAGCAAAATCCTTTAGCAATCCATCAAGTAATCTATAAGAAATACTGATTGAAATGTTGAAGAATTTTTCTGAATAATCATAGGAAAATACTTAAAGAATCATATTCATCAGAAATAGAATTTATGATAAGTTGAATAATGAGCTTTGGAGAAGAGATGGTGAAAGTAGTATGAGAAATCTAGTATATTTTAAGAATAGGATACGTAGTGATTTCCACTGGTTTACGCTGTGATTCCGATGATTATCCTGTGATTTTTTCCTGCCGTTTCCGTTTTAGTCGGGCCTGGAATTTTACGGAAAAAGTCTAGTTTCCTACAGGCTTCGGCGGGATCCGTCCACTGGAACGATCGATCTGGGAGGGACTACTTTGAATGTTTATTGCAAAAAGATAAGCAAAATTTTTTTTCTTTGAATAAATATTCAAAGTGACAGAACTTTTTGACTGGTGTTAGTACAAAAATAGATTAAATAAAACTGTCATATTATCTGATGTTTTTTGCATGAACATGTGTCTATGATATCGATCATGAAAATAAGAATGAGATAGTCTAAATCATTTAATTTCAGAAATATATTTCGAAAAGAAAAAATAACAAAATTATTATTTCTAAATACGCAAGTCATCTCAAAGATGAAGTAAAATCAAATGAGTCTTTGACATAAGAAAAGTTACTCTATGAAATCAGTTATAAATACATTTCACAATATTTATTCAATAGTCTTTATTATATAAAAAATATTTCGAAGAAGTATAGCAAGTCTAAGTAAATGAGGTTAGTTGCAAGATTTAATGAAGTATTATTGGGTGATATTTGCTTTTCTAATAGTTCAATTATTACATTAGGTTGACTCATAATGAAACTATCAACTTTAACTATTTGATAGAAAAAACTGATTAAGTTTTCAAAAATCTCTTTGACTGTATCATATCGAAATGTTCATGGATAAACTTTAAGATTATATTTATAAACTAATATAGTCAAAAGATGAGTCTGCTGGCAGTTTTCCCGACTAACTTTATTGAATCATCTCTCAACTAGAAGATTACATTGACAATACCATTTTCATAGTTATTTTATGGAGTATGAAGCAGATTTCGAATGATAAAAACTATTATCAAAGTAACTAATTTTACAATTATTAGACGAGACAAGATAGTAATGAAAGTATGAATTTGATAGGGCTTCAATTCTATATATAACTCGTCAATTAATTATTTAATTTCACGAGGTAGAGATTCGATACACTGGTAGTCATTATCATCAACATATTTGCTGTAATTGACCGTGTACAGGATTTACTGCCGTAGGATTTACTGCCGTAAACAATTTTTATAACGCGCCTTGTTTCAAAAAACAATTAATTAAAATCCTTGTTTCAAAAAAGAGTTAATTAAAATAATTCGCTTCCCACCGGCCCCCCCCCCCTCTGCTCTCATTAAAGATGTAAGCGATTTACAAAAAGTGAAAATATATGGAATAGTTGTTGAATTCTTATTTTAGTGCGAAACCGTATGTTTTATAATTAGAAAAAAAATTTGAATCGTATTTTGTTTCATACGATACAGTATTCTTGTAAAGAATGAATTTTTATATTTGAGTGATGAATTGCGTTTTTAACGTTAATCGATAAAAAGAATGAAATAAATTGACTCTTATTATGTGAATATATGCATGTTTATTGTATGAATTTTACTGTACTAAATGAATGAAATCGTTTTATAAATTTATCAAATTTAATACTTTACGATAAATCTCATCTTTCGAAATGCAATGCAAAAAAATAGATATAGTGGATCTATTTTGAGATCGGTTCTCAATTCAAAAATATAATATTTGTTATAAAAACGATATCGTATTTGAAATTATATAAATCAATATTAATTGTTTATATGAATAAAAAAAACACTAATTATAAAGAAAAAGAACTGGATGGAAATAAAATGAGTTTTCACAAATTGATTTATCAATTTTATGCAAGATTATGCTGTAATATGTTGATCAATATAATTTGAGAAATGAATGCATGTATTATGTCAAATGAAATTATTTTAAAAAAAGCGATATGTTAGAAGAAAAAAATGTCAAGTAAAATCTATACAAATTATAGGAGTTGATATTTATGCAAAACAGATTAGATAGGATATTCATTTTCTTGAAACAAATTCTTTAATAAAAATAATTGTATATCATAATATAGTGAGAAAAAAAATATTAATATGAATGCTGAATTATTTGTTTCAGTTTGAAATTGTTCGATTATTAATACGATGTTCTTAAATCTTTTAAACAAAAAAAATGTATATTCGATCTTACCGTTTGTTTACATATATGCCTTTGCATATGTATTGTATCATGCATTTATTAATTTGTCTCTCGCTTTTTTCTTTTTAAATTAATGGATAAACATACTTTTAATGTTTCTACTTAACTATAGATTTATAGAAATCTATGGCTAATTCTTAATAAAATGAAAACTGATATATTTACTGATTAATAAAAAAAATTAAATATATAAAAAGAGAATATTGTGTTACAGATGATGTTCATCAAGAAATTGGTTATTTTCAGAAATTTGAGATGATATTTAAAAGTTTTGTTATGTTTAGAAATTTTTCTCTACAAAATGAAAAAATTATATTTGTATTCTTTTCTGTTTTTTTTTAAAGCTTTTAGTATTACTGTATTAGCATCTTTGTTTCTTATAAATAAAATGATTTTATGCATTTGAGACAACTTAATATTCCTCTATTAAGTTCATTAATTGGTAAATGCTATACAATTAATAATAGTGTTCAACGATTGTTCTGTGTATTTGGTAAGCTGGTTTTAAGAATAAAAAAAACTAGCATTAAAAATAAAATACACATTAATATTTAAAAAGAAAAGAATCTATTTTATATAACTAATATTAATATAAAAGTAGTCTATATCTATTTTTTGTATGTAAAATATACTAATTTTATTAGTAATATTCGATCCTACTAAAGTCTTTCAGATGTAGAAGTATGAATTTTGCGCGATTTCGAAATTTCAACAGAACTAAAAAATAATAAAAATATGATGTCAAGAAGACTTATAGGTCAACCAGGATAAGGTTCATATTGCAATGACATCATGGAATAGTCAAGTGAATCAGTATAGAACAATATTATACATACTTTTTTTAACAAGCTCGTATAATTGATCAAAGCACTGCTAGCCTTAAAGTAAGAATAAACTACGTTAAGGTTTCATGGTTTGTTGGTATATTTATTGAAATGATATTTATGTAAATAGCTTAATAAAATAGAGCATTATTTATTTAAAATGAATTTATTCTCTGTTTCAGCTAGTCAAGTATTTATTACAATAGCTAGTAGACGATTTGCTATCGTTCTATGACAGCACTATAATATATGTTAATATTGAACAATCGACATATACGTATAAAAAGATACATATATAGTTCTTGACAAAATCAGTAAAAAATAATAAAATCTGAAGATATCATTAGAGAGATAAAGATTATTAACTTAAATAAATACTAATTCATTCAATAGCAGCTTTTCTCCTTGATGCTACATTAACAAGTAACGCTCGTCGTGCCGACTCACTGAACCCTCGACTGTGGAGGACAGATATTTTTTAGTATCGCATTGTGAGACCAATTGATCTAACAACTTTATATACGAGGAAACAATTCAAATGTTTTTAATAAACATATTATATATATAAAAAAGTACATACATATATATTCAGGTATTGTTTTTTCAACCAAATATATTCCTATCACCCAACTCATCCTCACTCACCTTTTTTTCAATACAACGATGAATAAGTATCAGTATACACTTCTGTGATTTTTACCTCAAGGCTTACTGCCGACACATCACGGCTCACCTCCATAACGAACGATGCGCGGCAATAACTCATGTGTGGGTAGGAAAAGCGCAAACCGGGACCATCATGGCCAACCCGCGCCCACCTCGGGCAACCTGCGCCCACCAAGCCAAAACCGCGCCAACCATGCCCAAGCCGCGCCCACTATGCCAAAACCGCGCCCACCATGCCCAAGCCGCGCCCACCTTGGCCAACGCGCGCCCACCTCGGCCAACCCGCGCCCACCATGCCCAAGCCTCGCCCACCTTGGCCAGCCCGCGCCCATCTCGGCCAACCCGCGCCCAACCTTAGCCAACCCGCGCCCACCTTGGCCAACCCGCGCCTACCATGCCCAAGCCGCGCCCATCTTGGCCAGCCCGCGCCCATCTCGGCCAACCCGCGCCCAACCTTGGCCAAGCCGCGCCCATCTCGGCCAACCCGTGCCCAACCTTGGCCAGCGCGCGCCCACCTTGGCGAACCCGCGCCCACCTTGGCCAACCCGCGCCCACCTTGGCCAACCCGCGCCCACCTTGGACGTTATCCTTTTGTGTTGTGGCTTTTGTTTTTTATCACATAGAAGAGCTTTGACCTTTGACCTTTGACCCCGTGCAAACAGACAAACTATTTTTTTTCATATGACCCTCCTTACAGTCGAGGGAATAAAAACACTGAGAAAAAAAACTTAATATCAATTGTATAATTACTTATTTATTTATTTTTTCAATAATTGTAATCCTCATATTATAAATAAGATAGTGACGACTTTTCTAAACGATTATTCACTAATCAATTAATATTATATTTTTGTTTTGTTTATCCTTCATGTAGAAAATTTCTTTTTTTCTTTTTTAAATATACTTCATCTATTTTTTATAATTTTTATTATTATTGTTATAACCTGCATGATACTAGCATTCAAACTCTATAATAGACAATTCAAATTTCTCCAATTTCTTAGGATAAGATTGAAAATCATTTAAAGAAATCAAGTATTATTGAATATACGTTTATAGATATCAATATTGGTTTCAAGAAATATATCACGTTGTTTTGCAACAGCATTTTAAAAGAAAAATATTCCTTAATAAGCATTTGGAAAAGATATTAATATTAGTAGAACACATAATATTATATGAATGTTCAAAAAATGAAACATACTGAGTTTAGTTTTGATATCATGTGTTTTACAAAAAAAATCTATTTAAAGACAATAAGATTTTACATCAACTTTTTTTTTCGTCCTTGTAACTAATAATAGACGATAGATTATCAAACAACATTGAGAATTATTATAATTCATATATTCTATTATGACAAACTGAATTCATAAATAACCATTGAACAAATAAATAATACATAAATAATTCTTTTTTTTTTCAGATTTAATATGAGCTATACAAAATAAATGATGACAATAGGAGATTAATAATTATTGGTTTTTAATATTTATATAGATATAAATAACTATTAAATCTATCATATTATAAATCAGTTCTGTCAAACATTACATATTAACTTTGAAATTCAATAATATTATAGCTGCCAATCGCCTGAAAATCTCGTAATTATACATAGTAAGCGACTACTCTATATTAGTATTAAATATAGAATCACATTTTCTGTTTACATGAAACAATCAATCAACAACACTAAAATAAAAAGTTTACTATATACATATAATAAATAAAAAACATAGATTACGATTATCGCAGACCATACTATCATCCTCAAATTACAATACGTATTATTATTTCAATCAAAAATATATCAAATTTTATACAACATCATATGCTGAATGAAATGTATATTATTTTAGTAACGAAAAAGATTCGTATAGAAAATCATTTTTTTAGAAGTGCAAATTCACAAAAGTATTCAGTTATATTCTATTATAATAATCTCAAGTACTATACTGCTTTATAAAAAAGGCACTAAATTATTAATTTATTCAACAAATAGCCATATTCATAATAATATTTTTTAATGAATATACATTTGTATATACATAATATAATATAATACTTAAATTAAAAAAATCATTTCAATGTCCAGTACATTCCATTCTCGAATAGAACACATGTATATATATTTGCTATGAATAATCGTATCTAGATCAATTCTCTCGTCAAATAATTTAAACAATTGCAATATAATAAAAATATTTAAAGCATTATTAAAATCAATCAATATTTTTTTGCTATCTTAAATAATATGAACAAAAAATAAAAATAAAGCAAAACATTATTTAGATTAATCTTATATATAAAATCAATAAACTTCCTCTATAAACTTCTGTACCATACCATTTCAATTAGTTTGAATGTACATTTAATTTATATTCAAAAAAAATGAATAGATCTATCAGTTTATTACTTTATTCAATTTTCAAATATTGAAAATAACGAAGTCCTGTACCTTTCAAAAATTTTTCTCGACTAATCTGATTCTTTTCTAATTTATCCCATACACGACATAATGATTCTTCAGCTATTCGAATTTTTTTTCGTCGTTTTGGTGCTATATATATATATATATATATATATATTTATTTATTTAAGCGCCTAATAATATTTTCATTTCAAAATAATATCTAATAACTATATAATGATAACAAGTACATCATGACATTTATTCAAAATTTAATCAAAACGCTTTTTCCACATAAAATGATAACTCATCATTTATCTGACTTAAAAGATCAATCATTAGATCAACATAATGAAACAAATGATATTTGCATAAGTATAGAAAAAGAAAATAAGTCTCGACAATATTGTTATCTTACGATTGAAGAACTAATAACATTATTTCAACATTGACCTATGTCATATCGAACTTTATATGAGTCCATTCCTCCACACAAGCGTGTTGAAACATATATTGATTATGAATACTTCATTAACAAAAATCTTGATATAGAAAATCATTATATTGGTCCTATATCTTGTCTTAAAATACTTTATTATTCTCTAAATGTTCCAAATAATACTATTGATACATTGAAAACTTATACTAATAAGGTTTTAAAACAATTTTTAGTTTTACAAGCGTAAGTGATCATATTTATTTTTCAAAAAACATAGCATACAATCTTTTTTATCACTTGCTCTCTTCAAAATAGAATTTTATTCATTAAATTTCATCTACTAGATCGGAAATAATAGTTTGATAGGAAGGTATCGCTAAAATTTCAAAAAGAGTAGATAATGAATTTTATATCAAATGAAAGACCATCAAAAATGGAGTTTATTGATAAATAAATAGTAAGGATTATGAAAACTTTGAGAAATTCCATACTTTTTATGCATTGGAAAAATAAAATGTCATTAATTCAAAAACAGAGTAAAATCTTTTTCTTAGATATTTTAAAGTGATTTGATAAAGCTCGACGAATCCTACACAGCAGTATACATGAAAAAAATTTTAATTAGAGGTGTTGTATAAGAAGTCCTTGAAAACTATTTAGATGATAAACTGAAAAAACGGGCATTTTTTACATTTGTTATAGGAAAAAAAAGTATTTTTAATGATAAATTCAGCTGATTTCAATTAGTATCCTTCTGTAAGATACTTGAAGATATACTCATTCGATAGACTTTTTTACTCTGCATTTAATGAGTATACTTTGAAATATCAACAACAGTAAAACTAATCAAAAAAGCCTAGTTTCATTGAAATTTCGAGTATTCTCCTTCCATATAAAAGATTTAACCTTTCTAAACATTTTTTATATTCCAAATATTTCTTTGAATTTTTTATCACAAAAAAGGGACTCAGAAAAGTTTTCATAAATACAGTTTTAGAGAGGTCGTCTAGCTTTATCGAATCATATAAAAATACCTAAGAAAAAAATTTTACTCTATTTTTGAATGATTGACATTTTATTTTTCCAACGCATAAAAAGTATAAAACTTCTGAAAGCTTTCATAATTCTTAATATTTATTCATCAATAAACTCTATTTTTGACGAACTTTCATTTGATATGAAATTTCATTGTTTACTCTATTTGAAAATTTAGCAACACTATCCTATAAAATATTATTTCTAATCTAAAATTTTTTTTTTATTTCTAAATTAATCGATTGAATTTTATTGCTAGATCAACAAATGAAAAGATATCCTATCATTTTATACATTCGAAACCGTCAGTTTTATTTGAAAATACATCAACTCTTGGCATTTTTCTGAAAACTATTATTCATTTTCTACTATTATCAATTATTCAACATAAATGTACGATGTTTAATATCAATCCACCAATAGAACCATATACAACATCAAATTTAAGTCAAATCTTAGGTCCCTATGTTAATATATTACGGAAACATTGTACTTCATGTATATCACCAATTCCTTATGTTTCAATTGCTGATATTTCATATTTACTTGTGCGAAGTACAATAAATAAATGGACTACACCTATTGATATAAATGTTTATTCAAAAAACCAACAATTTCGTTTATTTAATAGTGTAAAATATGGAAAAAACAATCCTCTTATTCCTTCAATTATGTTTCCTTTTGATACTCCACCACAATATTCATGTAATGATATTCTTAGAAAATCCTTAATTACTTTAATTGAAAATCATCAAATACCACAAATTTATTTTCAAAATAAAAAATTTATGATTTCTTTTCCACTCAATTCTAATTCAACAGCTACAATATCACAAAATTTAATAAATATTAAATTAATTAATGACCACATAGATCATTCATGTTTTCTTAATCTAGATACAAATACTAGTACAAATCAAAATGTCTCTTCTTCATTACATGTAAATAATATTAATAAACTAGATTTATCTATACCTGACATTCAAATATTTAATACTTTTGTCGAACACATAATTACATCTGATCCAACTCATCAAGGCTATATACAATCATGCATTAGAGGAACTTACAATAAAAATGTATTGTTTTTTAATATAGCAGGTCATTATAAATACTGTCCAAAGAAAAAAGATCATCATCGACATAACAATGTAGCTATCATGATAAATACTAAAAACTATACATATAGTATTCGATGTAAAGATGCTGAATGTAATAATACTATCTTGTCTTGGAAAAAAATAAAATAAACTATTTTCTTTTCATTCAAATAATATATATTCTATTTATGAATATACAAATCTTTTATTCGTTAAAAAATAATAAACTCCTAATTTACTTCTTACAATCTTTAATCATAAAGCACACTTATCTTTTATGCTTTTCTCTTATTCGCTTCAATCATTTCCTTTTTCTTGCTCTTCTATTTATACTTTTTAATGTATATTTATACATTTTTTTTGTAAAATTAAAGAGTTCAATATATTAGCTCATCAGTATTATGAATTTTCTAATTAGCAATAACAAATCAATTTCATCAATGGCGCGCTTGTCTTTCGTCTCGTAAACATAACTATTGATCTTTATATCAATAGTTTGTATATAAAAAAATATATTAAAAATTTAAAATGCAAAACTCGCATGTATACAATTGATGATTATCAATGAAAATTAGTAAGTTATATGATTTATAGTTAAGATAAGTTAATGATCACAAAATACCATTAAGACAAAGGAGTAATATAATACAGTACTAATATTCCATTTACTGAAATTGCGTACCTTGTAAATTGCTTGATTCAATATATTGAATAACAAATCATCCAAGAAACAGTAGAAATGGAAATTCCATTATTAAACAAAACTAAAAAAAATACTTAAACTATAGTTACACTTCAACGCACTTTTACAAACGTTTGACATGAAAACTAAACTTTTGACATAGATTAAGTGTTTTCTTCATTCATAAAGCTCATTACGAACTATAGTTATAAATCAAACGACTTTTACAAACATTTGATGTAGAAAATGAATCTTTGACATAGAATAGATATTTTTTTATTTATAATGTTCATTACGAACTATAGTTAGAAATCAAACGACTTTTACAAACATTTGACATGGAAAGTAAATCTTTGACATAGAATAAGTGTTTTTTATTTATAAAGCTGATTACGAACAATAGTTACATTCTAATAGATTTCTACGAACGTTTGACACGAGAAATAAACCTTTGACATAAAATAATTTTTTTATTCAAATTTATAAAATTCATTACGAACTATAGTTATAAATCAAGCTACTTTTACAAACGTTTGATATAGAAAATAAATCTTTGACATAGAATAGATATTTTTTATTTATAACATTCATTACGAACTATAGTTATAAATCAAACGACTTTTACAAACATTTGATATAGAAAATAAATCTTTGACATACAATAGATATTTTTTGTTTACAACGTTCATTACGAACTATAGTTATAAATCAAGCTTACTTTTACAAACGTTTGATATGAAAACTAAATTTTTGACATAGATTAAGTGTTTTTTTTATTCATATAGCTTATCACGAACTATAGTTAGAAATGAAACCACTTTTACAAACCTTTGAGAAGGAAAGTAAACCTTTGTCATAGAATAACTATTTTTGATTTTAACGTTCATTACGAACTACAGTTAATTTTTAATAGATTTTCACGAACCTTTGAGATGAAAAATAAACTTTTGACATAGTAAATAAAAAAAAATTCTATTGTGATCATTACATTTATCTAACTTAATCATATAATTTATTATAACAGAAAATCTATTTGTAAATAAATGTTTACACGGCAGTAAATCCTACGGCAGTAAATCATGTAAACC
>JAJEKB010021088.1:511223-590102 GCA_022393335.1 Macrotrachela quadricornifera | reverse complement strand
AGAACCTCTTTTGATTTAGTTGTTCCAACGAGTTTCGTCGATCCTCTGTAGAAGGTAACACTTTTCGAATCTACAACAAGTCTAAGAACATTATTGCCTCCAGTGACATTCGCCCATTTAGAAACGGATAGTTCAAAAGGTATTGGGTACATCTGCACAATATCGATTGATCCCTGACCAATACGTTCTAAACTGCGTGTAGTTGTATGATGTGACCATGGACACCAAGAAATACTCGGCTGAACCAAATGATCTTTATTAGAACCACCACTGCTCGGTGCATTAGTCTCTAAAAAGAATAATAACATCACACTTTAACTCAATTCTTCTATTTTGTGTAGCACACAATTTAAATTCAAAATGAAAGTTTTCCATCTTATATGTAAAAAGGAACATTCCATTTCTTTTTAGTGCTTTAGAAAACTGTCCATACAAAAAAATCCATAATATAGTCAGCACGAACCTCTTAATGGGTTGAGAAAAAATGAAAAGATAGATTCCGATACTCAAGTGTCTATATTGAGGTAATGCATGAAACAGAAATATTAAGCAATAAAATTGAAAGGATCATTTCCGATGCTAAAGTTTTAAGTTGACTCTAAGAGATAAAATCTCTTTTTCGTCGAAATGGAGCGAAGTTAGATATGCTGTTTGTATTATTTGATGAGAAATAGTATACTATTTCGTATAGGAATGATAACGATCTGAAAGCTGGAGAGAAAACATAATATTCTAGTGAACTGAAATGTTGTAAATATGCCACATTCGTTTTCAAAGATTGGATTAGACATAAGAAGCTAGGCATAGTTATGTGTAAACAGAAATATATATCGAAAGAGAACCTTTAAGACTTTCATGAGCTTGGAAATTGTTAAGGGAGGCCAAGATAGCATCGAGGTCGAAGAATGTCTAGAGACTTTCAGAAAGGGATTTTCTGGTTCTAGAATATCAATAATTCACTATTATGTGAAGGATAATAATGTCCACGAAACTCAACATTTCAGAATCGAATTGTGATTTCGAAGAAAAACAAATTAGTATAATGTTGTGATAGAGCATCTACGATTAACATTCAAAATCTGAGAGAACTATTGTTCACCTCTGGTCATAAATTTTATTCAAAGATTAATGTACATACCGACTTTATCACTTGTTGAAATTTGCGCTATGCGTTCAGTCATTGTTGAGATATGACCCATCATTAAGTTCCAACGCTTTTGCATTGCCATATCCATTTGCGTAATGTGATTAATTAGTTCTGAGAACGCGACTGGCTCTAATGCTGCTTTGGTCGTGAACCTTAATAAGAAGCAAAATTACACATTAAACTATCATGTGTTATATCAAACCATTGAAAAATAATCAAGTACTATCTGACAAGATTATGAGACTATCATTAGTCTGATTTATTCGAAGGTATTCGAACATATCAGATTAGAAACATACTATTACTTTATAGTATGTCTGGAAAACTTAGAAAGATCGAATATTAATGATACCGAATTTCAACACATCGACTAATATAACATACGGAAAGAGTTCATTAGAAATATGTTTCTTTTCGAAGATTTTTGTTAGATTAATTTATTATGAACTGAAATACTATTCAGGTCAGTTCTTCACCATTATCCGAATCAATAAACTATAATTAAAAAGTAACATTTAGTTGTCATTGCTTATGATTCAATCATTTGTCATATATATCAACACCATTCGATTTATTATAATAATTTTCAGTAATATTTTACTATCGACATTCTTAGATTAATATATTATGATCTATTTCCTTCATATCAATATATCATAAAATAGAAACAAGACCATCTCTACTTATTTTCTTTTTACACGAGCAGATTTACCTACCAGTATAAATAATATTGAACTCTAGTAATCGGAAATGTATCCTTGTCTTAAAATGATTTCGCTTATTTTTCAAATAGTTCAACCTTAGAAGTGCTGAAAAAGATATTAAATCAAACTCTCATCTTGTTAATCATTTTCTACTATAACTTCAAGTATTTAGTTTTTCTTAAAATATTTGTAGAATTTATAATTCTTATAGCATGTCATTTTTGCAGCAGAACTAAATCTTGAATTTTTTCTTAAAACCTTTTCCATATCTTAATCTTAGTTAGACTACATTGTATAAAAAGTTAGAAAAGTTTTGGACAATGTTTACGACATATATACGTATTATTAGAAGATCCTTTTTCATGGATAGTAAACCTTCCATCTCTCAAGAAAGATTTTAAAAGCCGTAATAGAATGTCAGAGGTTTTTCGAAAGCACTTTTTGGAAATGCCACAGACTTTGGAATTTTTAATGCCCCAAAAACTGAGTTTGTAAGATAAAAAGCCATTTTTTTTTCTAAAAGCGACTATGTTTTCTTAATAAGAAAGAAAGTATTTTTCTTGTAAAAATTCTAGTTTTCCACTTCTTATAAGGTAATAGGTAGAGATGTTCAGTTCTATTCTAAATTATTCGTATTTCACTTAATTGAGTTTATTGATAATTATACAAGAAAGCTTAAAGCGTTCTGGCTTATAGTTCTTCCTTTCAGAGTTTTGTTCATTTTTCCAATTTTCATTCATAAAACTGGAAGAAATCCAAAAATTTTTAAACTCAATCAGAATAAGTAGTAGAACTGTGAATTTGCATCGATAATAGATCTAATGATCTCAATATTCTTCGAACAATTTTGGCTTTCTAATATCTTTTATCATGGCGATTGAAGATAAAACACTAGAAAAAGACTAATTATTATAGTTTACTAAAAGCCAATCAAATTGCTTTAATAACATGACAATGATCCATGAACAAAAATAGGACAAAGATTTGTATTACTATTTATTACTTGTTGTTTTCTTTTCTCTTTAGTTTCAATTAGAAGAAATAAGTTATATGATCAACATTCATAACTTCCTAAGGAATTAAATACCGAAACTATTTAATCATATCATGACAATACTGCTTATAGTGCAAGAGACAATAAATCTAGCTCGAAATTTACTTGACAATATTTAATTTGTCTTTCAAACCTGAACATATCTATTGATTCTAGGGATGATATTACTCACCAACCATTGGATGTAGAAAATGAAAGTGAAACTTAAATTTTGAGGGCAATCTGTAGATTATTAAATCTATGATCGGTACAAATATCACGATTCAAATACCTATCCTGATTGGGTTAAAAATATTTCAATTTTTCTCAAATTTTATGAGCGAAACTCTGAAAGGAGGAGCGATAGATCTAAATGTTTTAAAGATTTTTCTTATCTCAAGTTATTCTATGAAATGAGATACCAATATATCAAAGTGAACTTGACATTATAGCTTTACTGAAGATTTATAGAATGACATATCAAAATCATAAATTTTAAAAAGATTTCTATATAGTTTCACTTTCGTAAACTTTTTCGAAGGAGAAATAAATGTAAAGTACACTTCAACAAGATTAACGATTAAATCTATGAAATGTATTCAAATACATTTAAAATGGTATAGGTCTAATTTCCTGTCAAATAATTTTTTTTCAGTTTATTATTCTATCCTTTCATTTTACTTTGTATCGGCGCATGGTTGGTTGTTGATGGAGAACTTTTGAACACGATGATTATTAATGTCAGCAACATAAAGATTTCCACCATTATCAAATGCTAAATCAGTTACGTAGGTTGTAGTTCGAGATAGATTGCTGCTGCGTCCTTTAATATAGTAAAGCATACATAATCACTTGAACATATACGTAAAAAACACTTACCATCCACAATAATTGTGCCTGAGACGTGCATCGCTTCCCATCGCATAATCCTCTGATTTTCAGAGTCAGCAATAAAAAGAGTGCCTTCCTCATCAACGATCACTGCACGTGGAAATCGTAACGAGGCCGTATCATTTCCTGCTTGACCTGTTCCTGCAACAGTAATACCTTCACTTGCACCTGGTAACCATTTCTGAATTCGATGATTGTCCCTATCAGCAACATATAATGTACCATCAGATGTGACATAAATACCAGCAGGACGTGAAAGTTGTTGAAGCGATGAGCCATTCTTATCAGGTATTCCAGCGACTAAAATGCCTTTTGAATTCGGATCTGGTGAATATTTCATGACACGATGTCGATTTGGTTCTGATACATATATATATCCATGTTGATCAACAAATATACCATCACATAATGTACAATTTTTGACCACAATTTTGCCAGTATTGGCTCCATAAGCCCATTTTACAATGTGATTATTGAATGAATCAGCAATAAAAACACTTTTCTCTGAATCGACAAAGATGTGCATTGGATAACGAAGAAACTTCGCAACAGTAACACTTTCCAGTGATCCTGGAGAAAATTTTTGTACCCGATTATTGACATGATCAGATACATAGAGATTGTTATTTTTATCAATAGCAATACCAAATACTCGATTTAATTCACGTGATGAACTCCCTTTAGAACCAGTACCCGCTACGATACTACTCATTTGTTTCCAACTGGCACATTTACTAATTGTTTTTAATGATGAAGATGTACCATGAATGATCAACACTACAGAATATGAAATAAAACTTGTTCAAAGTCTTCTCTCAAATATTACTTTCTCTGCTCTTAAATAATATTTATGTGAGAATCTATAAACTTCAATATTATCGATACTTTTTCTGTACAAAATTACATCTAGTTGTTATCACCACTATCAGTTTAGAAAAGATTGTAGAGATTGACTAATAAAGTCAATCGAATTTATGAAAATATGTATAGTCATCTTTAAACAATTGTTTTTTCAAAGCTGTAAGGTAAAATGAATTTCTACTCTCTTTTTCTGTTCCTAGAAGATGATATAAGATGATAAATACTATCAGATCTAGTGAAGACACAAACTCCCAAGAAGAATTCGAAATCTTAGTCAATTATGAAGAGAATGAAAAAATGAATATTGCTGATTTCTACTTTTCTAAACAGATAGAACTATATAATGAATAAAAGTGTCTATGTGAATTACATCTCAGTAAAAGATATGCAAGGAAAAATCATGATTAGTTTTTATTACAGACTAATTAATCTGATTTTTCAATGTCGTAAGTATTCAAGAAAAGAATCCTATTTTTTGAAGATTATAATTAATTATTTGTGATTGAATCAAACTAATATTAGAAATGAATCATAATCTTCTTAGATTTTTTGAATTTTGAATCTGATTTAATCGCTCTCAATTTTCTATTCAAATAAGTTTATTAACTCTTCTTTCGAATTCATGTTATAAAATCAAATTAAATATGCTTTGCTTACACAAAATGAAGAATGAAAATAATTGTTGCATTATATTGAGAATTGGAAGTATTCAAGTCTAGTCGCGAATGATACTATGTAGGTTATTCTATACAAATGAGATATTATTTTCCCATCAACATTTTTTATACTTGATATTCTCTCTCTTAGTTGGGAATTTCCCAACATGTATGTCATTCCTTATAGTAAGATAAGAGCTGTTGTTCGTAATAACTGTTTATGTATAAAAACAATCCATAATTTGACTCATGAAGTCTTATATATTTTGTCTTTTGTCGATTAAGTAAGAAATAATGACAGCGAAATGATGAAAGCATTATGTCGTATATGCAATATAGCGCAAGAAAAGAATAAAATATGTCATAATTTTTATTCTGCTTTAGTGGACTTGGTACCATTAACTGTATCTGCTAATGACATATATTTTTTATCTTAATAGCTTTGTTGTTCTCTTTCTTTTCTAGATATGTATATGTTCCGCTGTTATAGTTGGGCTTGGATTATTCTACTCGTCTTCTTTTCTTCCTCTTGGATATACGAGATAATTTCTTCTCGTATCATTCTCCAACTATGAGATTTTCTAATTCATAGATTTATTTTTGTTTTTTACGGTTATGTATCTAATTGTTATGTGATTTTAATAAATGATTGAGAGGAAGAGACAAAAAAAGAAAAGAAAACTGAATCTAAGAAACTGTCTTGTAAAAGTAAAATTCTTTTTGTGTTGTTCTCAACAATCATTGGTTGATAAGAATGATCAATTCTATACAATCAATATTAAAGAGTTCAATAAAACATTGATTGTATTTTGTTTCAAGTAAAATCTAAGATGATCACAAGAATTTTAGCTTTGCAATCATTTTTTTGTTAAGTTATTCAAATCGCAACATAAGGTTTATATGATGAAAAATGAGGATAATAATGCCAGTATCCATTAATTATTAAGATGATCAAAAATTTTTTGCGTTTTTTTCGAAAATTTTCTTTTCATTTTTGAACTTGAAGAATACAACTAGCTTCCAACAATGTATGCTCCATCACTATCTATGACTTGTTGCCAACGCTCTGGTAGGGAAAGAATTCCGCATTCTTAGATGTCCTCAAACTTTTAACCAAAGAAGTTTTCACGTCATCGAATTCTTTCTCGCATAAATGATTAGACAGAGAACGAAATAAGTGGTAGTTTGTGGAAGGTAAGTCTGAAGAATAAGGTGGATATAGAACGGTAACTCATCCGAACTCCAATGATTCTTAGCACGCCGACTTTGCAACAGAGAGTCTCACGTTGTTCTTTTGAGTTTTTCTACCAGCCGATCCAGTCGTTGACAGTAGAGATCAGTAGTGATGCTGCAGTCATTAGAAAGAAGTTTCCAATAAATAAACCCTTTAATACCTCACCATACATTCAGTACCATCTTCTTAGAGTGTGAATGAGTCTTAGGCATTCCTACATCTATGTGCCCAGCGCTCAGCCATTAGTAGTTACGATGAGATGTCATTAATTCCATACTAGTTAGGGGTGGCACTTTATCTTTACTATACTTTGAGAAAAGTAAAGTAAAGTTATATAACCAAGTCAATTTTATTATTGATTTATCAAGTCATTATCATCCATTGATACAGTTACAACATACTAAAGTTTATATAGAACCTTTTTTTAATAAATAACTGCAAAATAAAACAAAAACTGCGAGTATGTCATATTTTTAAATTTAAAGTCTCGTTTCCTTTAATGTACGTATATAATAAAAAATTGATATTATTTCAATAGAATTAGTTCATTTGGTGAAAATAAGTTATAAAGTAAGACGAAAGAATGAAGATATATGAATATGCGCATCTGAAGCAAAAAATTTTTTATCACTGCTTTTTTTTGTTTTACACGAAAAAAAATATGAAGCTTTGATCTGGATTATTTTCAATGATTGTAATTGAAAAATGTTTAACTGATTCTGAGATAATTCATTTTAACCATTGAAAAAAAAACTTTTGCTTAAATATACCAAGATTGATATGATTGCAAACAAAATAAAATAATAAATTTTTATGAAATGCATGATACTATTTTTTTGTGTGTCAGAGTAAGGTCACTATTTCAAGCTTACTAAATCAAAACTATAATTACAACGTTATTGTATACTGTGAGCTTTCTCTCCGAATCGAAATGTCTTTGAAGATAAAAAAACAAAATACTAGTCTGTCTTACCATTTGATCAGCAAAACCATAGACAAAAATGATGGTTAGTTTTGAAAATTATGCGACAGATACTCAGTATGAAGCCATTGGCAGAGAAGAAGTGAAAAGTTTGAAAACAAAATCATTAAGAAAGGGCATGACACTTTTTAGCAAGCTTATATCAACGACTACATCAATTTATTTCGTAGAAGATAAATTTTTCTCAACTTAATCAGCGTTTTAGCTGCATATCAGCAATTATAGAAAAAGTATTTTAAAGTAAAACAAGAGCATAAACATAAATAAAAAATAGTACTAAGGAAGATGAGGTTACATATGGTGCTCTGTGAGAAATAATATGAATTTATTTGAGAACAAAGTATCAAAATAAGAAAACTCTATTGTTAGTATCAATGGTTATATTCTACCCGATTTCGAACTAGAACATTATCAAAGAATTTCGAAGTTTTCTAGTGTATCATTCATCTTGCGGTAAATCTGTATCTTTCTAATTTTATTATGGTTTGTCGAAACAAAATAAAATGAAATATCATATCAATTAATATTCTTCCTTTCATCATCCGCGTCCTAGTTTGTCTTATCAATAATTCTTAAAATTCCTCTTGTATTCATCCAAGATTCAAACTAATATTTAGATATTTCTGATTATATATCGATTTACATGCTGCTTAGATATAATGGCTGATAGTATCTAAAAAGAAACTAGACTTTGAAATATTAAAATACGACACATTTGCACTTTTTGTTTTTTTTTGCAGTTATTTATTAAAAAAAGGTTCTATATAAACTTTAGTATGTTGTAACTGTGTCAATGGATGATAATGACTTGATAAATCAATAATAAAATTGACTTGGTTATATAACTTTACTTTACTTTACTTTACTTTATTATTCGGGTAAAGTAGATCTACTTTACTTTATCGAGTAAAGTAAAGTAAATGCTTTACTTTACTTTACTTTATTATTCGGGTAAAGTGGATCTACTTTACTTTACCGAATAAAGTAAAGTTAATACTTTACTTTACCCAATAAAATAAAGTGTGTACATTTTACTTTACCTAGTAAAGTAAAGATAAAGTGCCACCCCTAATACTAGTATTAACCGTGTGTCAGAGCGGATGCTGTGACAACTCATATGGTATTCAAACTCCATATTTCCACGTTTTTCCTAATTTGTGTAGATGTGTTTTCGCTGTAATACGAGATTGCCCAAGTAGCTCTGCTAAACATGGTGTAGTCAATCGAAAATCCTCTTCGATAAGCTGCTTTAAGACTTTTATATCCACTGGTAGTGGTTTTCCATGTGAGGTAAATTGTAGAGTTCGAAGTTACTATCTTTGAATCGATGGAACCAATGTTGCACTGTATGGATGGAGAGTACATCCTTGCCCAACGTGCCGCATATTTTGCTTGTTGTTTCCGTTCCTTTGCGACTCAAACGAAATTTATGAAGCAGAAGTACTCGGTGCTCTCTACAAGATATCTTTGTTTCAAATTCGAGGTCAACATTCATGTCCACGGTTTTGTTGTTGTTGTTGTTGTTGTTCGAAAAATATTCATACCCCGTATATATACCCGTAGTATTGTAACTTCTCAAATTTTCTCGACCACTCTAGGAAATTTTCATATAATACACAAAAAATTTCTTATCAATCCAATATAATATCCTTTGCCGCCATAATGCTCTAGATACTCCACATATTGACATACCTAAAACTATTTTTTATTAACTTAAATATTATAAAGAGATCTCGTACACCTAAGATATCTCTTTTATTTTGTGATCAGAATTTGTAATGCCTATAATTAATCTATGATTTGGTACTTTGAAACTAAGTACTACTGCTCCTTAACTATTACCAGAAATTTGTACAGCGATAACATTCTACTTTTGAATCGAATAAGAATCTCTTCTAGTATATGGATAAATCAATCCACATAAATCACTTTCGACTTTCACAGAAGTTGCTCAATGAATGATCATTGATATGATAAAATTTCTTATATACTGTAGGAACATGTGTTTGATAAATTTCTATGCAAGTGAGTCAAAGAAAAATTATTTTATTCTCGAGATAATTACATTTTTCTCAGGACACTATCACCAACAAAAAATCCATATTTTTATATTTTTTTTTGATGCGATATAGACGTATACATATCTACGGCGAAAAAGGGCTGAAATCAAATTATTTCGGTTGTTTTGACTTTTTCCGATTTTTGTTATTTTATTGCTGGAAAAACCAGGTACTGAAAAGGTCTCGTCTCATTTCTGATTACTTTTGGAAAAAAGTTACATGATTGAAATCATCATAAATAAAACATTGTTTTTCATATTCTGATACTGAAATAATCTTATAAATATATTTCTTTTCATAGAACTACTATGACTAAAGTTTTCCTCTATTGAATTTTGAAATAAATCAAATGTAAAAATATTCAAATTCTTATCGAAATTGAAATTTGAAAAGTAGTATCGATTTCAAAGAAATACATTTTATCATCATATGAAATTTTTAAACGAAAAGAAATAGTCACTTATAAATGAAATAAAATCAAGCAAATCTTTGACATAAAAAAAAGCTGTTCTATTAAATCAATTAAAAATATATATGACAATAGTCAGCAGTATAATTGTTCATACATAAGTAGAAGTTTCTATAAATATTAATAATATTTCTATGTAGTATAATAATGGTAAATAAATGAGGTTAGTTGCAAGATTAAATGAAGTATTATTAGTTGATATTTGTTTTTCTAATAGTTCAATTACAACATCAGGTTGACTTGTAATAAAACCATCAACTTTAACTATTTGATAGAAAAAATTGATCAAATTTTCAAAATTTTCTTTAATTGTATCACGTCGAAATGTCCATGGATAAACTTTAAGATTATATTTATGTGCTAGCATAGTTAAATTTGTTACATTAATAATCGATCCATTCATAGCAAAATTAACTAATAATTCCATATTTGGTGCAATTGCATGAACAATTTTTGTTAAATTTTCTAAACCTTGTTCACTTCGATAAAAATCATAATCACTTGAAGATTCATTTAACCAATTCCATGTTAATAAAGCTATTAAACGTAATTTACAATTTAAATTTTGATGAATATATATTAATTCTTCAATATGAAATGTTTGAATAATAATTGGATCATTATATTCAGTAAAATTATAAGCATTTAATGTTGATAATAATATAGATGATATAGATCTATTATATTGTGTATGATATTCCGGATTTTTTATTTCAATAAGTAATTGATATTGTTTATTAGTAGTATAATGAAGACCAATTAATAATTCAAGTGTTTCATTAAGTGTAGAAAGATAAAATGGTACATTTGATAATGAAGGAAAACGAGATGGATATACTTGAATATTAGTAAATGGTTGAATACGTTCATGAATAATTAAACGACGTAATTCAATAAGATCAAAATCGATAACATAATGATAACCATCTGATCGATTTCGATTAGGATATATATCAGCAACATTACTTACTGCATTTAAATAAAGATCTATAAAAATAAAAATTTGAGAAAAAATTTTATTATAAAAAATAGAAATTTATTACCATGAATTACAATTAATTGATTATCTCGACTAAGACAAACATCAATTTCAATCATATCAGCTCCATAACCATGTCCTATTATTTGTGATTCTAATGTAAGTTCAGGTAAATAAGCTGAACCACGATGACCAATTACTAATGGACGTTTTAATTCTTGACAAAAATTACCAACAAAAATTAGTAATAGATGAATTGTAAGCGTTAAAAACAACATTTTATACAATAAAATATAATGTGTAAATCTGATAATAAAATCATTTGCTCTATAAAACAATTTATAAAGTTCCTTTTATAATATATATATATATTTTTTTTTTTATGATCTTGATAACACAAAGTATTGTCACAAATCTTATAAGATACTTGAAATAGAATGATTGTATTTAATTATAAATTCATTTAAGTCTTTTTTTTTATATGATTTTTTAAATAGATTCTGCAATAGTCAAATGGAAAAATAATCTCAATATATATATCTATTAGAATGTCTACATTTAAAAGAGCAATATACTTTTCCATATTTTAAATATTGTCACTATATAACGAATATCTTGTTATAAAACCAACATAGGAATTTCATAGATAAAATTCTGATTATTTTTCACCTATAATACAAGCGTCATTACATTTACACGAAAGAAACAATCATAAAAATATTTTATGTATTCTTTAAAAAAATGAATAATTTGTATAAAATAATAATAAGAAATGATTCTCCTGAGTAAACAATTACATAGTTAAATCGATAGAGAAATTGCATAAGTACATGATTAATAAATAATGAGTCATAATATTTTATTAGTCATGATTATATTTAATCAATATGATAAAAATTCATTTTTGATATTGTAGAATTAAAAGTATCTCCATTTGATCTTCCTATAACTATGTTTCCTGCTCAAAAAATGATATTATCTGTAGAAAATCTTAAAAAGTATGACAGACAAGCCTAATAATTTGTGTGAACTTCTATTGTATACTTTCTATTATAATGATTTTTAAATTTAAATCAAAAAAGATTTTCTTCACTATTATAAGGACAAACTATATTTTACATTATTAACACAAACATCTCTATTGTAAATGTAAATTATGCTTTATCATGTAGATATTAGTTATAGAGTAAACATTATCTATCTTCAATTATATCTTGATTCTACGATAAAATTTTTGAATAATTTAATATGTTTTTTTCAAGAAAAATATTTATTTATCAGTATACAAACAAAAAATATTTTTATAAAAATAATGAGATTTATTTGAGAATAAATAATATCTATATTACAACATCTTCTGTCATAAATTTATTCATTTGGAATTATATTCCATAATAATCTGTTCATAAATAAAAATAAAACCATATATTTTTCTGTATATATATACATTTACAATTATCGTTATTGCATACGTATAATTTCTAATGATGATACATCCAATGGTTCTAATTGTTCATTATCAACAATTTCTATCCATCCATTTATTTTATAATAATCTTTTAAATAATAACATCCATCTTTAAATACCATTGAAATTTGACGAGCATAATTTCCTGACCAACGATGAAAACGATAATTTTGTTCAGCAATACGTATATAATCTCGTCCAACTTCAGTTATAACAGCAATATGTCCAAATGGTAAATCTCGACAACGTGGATAAATAAGAAAAGAATCTTTTTTAGGTAATATTGATGAACCATTTGAATGTGATAATAAAGAAAATTTTTTTCCATCAGTTACACGTTCAATATAAGATAAATCATGCCATGCATCAGCTGCTGATCTAATACTTTTAAAATTACATGTTTTTCGTAATAATAACCATCGACGAGCATATTCTACACATTGCCATTTATATCCTGTAAATATTCCATGAAGATAATGTCCTTCACCAGAAAAATAATTATCATCACCATTTGAATAAGCTGGAACATTTGATGAAGCAATACCTAATACATGATCATAAGAAACCATTTTTTTAAATATGTATTTGATTAATGACTATTGTCAGATGTATTAATTCACTTTTACAAGGAATTCTTTATTGTGAAAGTATTCATGTTTAGAATACACAATTTATAGGAACGAGAAATGCGTTAACAACAGAAAGAAAAGAAAGAATGCTGACTCATATTGACGTCAGTGTTGACAAGGCAATTTTTTGTTTTTTTCTCTTCGTGTAATACGTCAGAGTTTGTTTTTTTTCTTTGATATAACGAAAGCAAATATAGTAGAACATCTACATGTATAACATTTATTTTGAAGTTTGTATTGGATAACGTTTACATGAAAAACAATTAGCTATTAAATAATGTAATATTTTTGGACATAATTCAATTGATACATTTGAGAAATTCATTTTACATAAAATTAATTTACGTAAAATATTTCTTATTGTTTCTAATATTGAATGAATCATATATAAAATTTCAAATTGTGCATGTTTTATTGATTGACATTCATTTTGTATAAAATAAGATTTAACATTTTTACAAATATAATTAATAAAACGATTTAATTCTTTTACAGAAGTTAACCAACTCATTTTTTCATATTCATATTTATCTTTATTATTAAATAAAATATTATTTTGTAAAGTAATTAAATGTCGAAATGATTCATTATCAAAATAAAATGTATTTTCTTTTTTAAATAGAATATTATCAATTGAAAATGATTTAAGCATAGTTTTAAGTGACGGAGCTGTATCTTCAGGTGTATAAAGTGTTGTATGACTGTTAGTAAAACAAAAAATAATATTTTTATCAATATTTGGATCAAGAAATGAGAGTAATTGTTGAAAACATGTTCGAAAAGATGGATTAAGTCTTGATGAATTTAGTTTGAATAGAACACATATAGCATTAAGATGAGTTAAATTATAAATATATTTTAAAATATGTTCTATATTCCGATCATCTTGATTAACATCTCGTGTATCACCAAAACCAGATGTATCAATAATACGTCATTTTTTTCCATTAATATGATAAAAATCAAATATATATGATTTACAATGTTATGTTACTGAATGACCAATATTATTAAAATTTTCATTATTTAAATTATCAAATACACCAAATTTAATTGTATGTTCTTCAAAATGATCACCAATTGTCGTTATAAATGAAATAGGTATAACTACAATAGGTTTATTAGATTGTGCTTCTTTTAGAGAATTAAATTTAAGATAATTAACCAAAGTATTAATAAAAGTTGATTTACCGACACCTGTTTCACCAACAAGAAGAACATTAATCATCTCATTGGTTTGTAATAATTTAGTAGAAATAGAAACATTTGTAGATAACATTGTAGGAGTTTGAGTTTTAGTATGTAGTGGAAAAGAAGATTGTGAATGTATCTTTTGTGTTGGTATACCTCTATTATTTCTGCTATTATTTAATGATAATATCATCATATTATGCAATTTATAGGAACAATAAGTAAAATCAACATAAATAAGACGTAAACTAGGATTTTTCTGACGTTCTTCAATTAATAATGATAAAAGTTTATTTAATTGTTGATAATTACTTTTGTTTAAAATATCATTTGAACAAAGAATTTCAACAGAACGATTATCCATAATTAATTTATTTTGAATAGTTTTTTCATTATCAAATTTATTTATATCTTTTTCAAATAACATTACAATATTCAAAATTTTCTTTTAATAAATTATTAATCCAATATGCTTTTGATTCTAAGTCATTTAAATTTTGAATTAATTCATTATTTGGATTTCTTAATATAATTTGATGTTTTTCCATTAATGTATTTTGAATAATAGATGTTTTTATATAACCACAACGATAAATGAATTAATAATTCTGATATGAGGAACTTTATTTACACCAGTTAAATCAGATATATGTGAATAAACTGTAATTTTAATAGTTTTCATAAGTAAATTATATTGTTCGGCAGTGAATAATGAAAGAATACCGGTACCATTGGAAGGAGAATGACTAATTTTCTGAAATATATGTTCAATCTCATTCATATTAATAATTCCAGTTGGTATTTGTAGAACTACAGTAAAATCGATTCCATAGTTTATTCCAGTTATAATATGAGTAGCAAAATCTGTAGAACTTTTTAATTTATTCAATTTTAAATCATTTTCTTTTTTTTTTCTTTATTAATTTAAAACAGAAATCAGTGAACGAAAAAAGACATCATATAAATAATAATAAAAGCATTGTCCGTTTTTTTTTAAAAAGAGCAAACCATAATGAATGAACTTATTCAATCAGTCATCTTTGTTTCTTTTTTAAGTTTATTAATTCATTGAGACTCTACAATATAACACTGATTCTAATGAAAAATGAGATAATCATATGTTTACATATGGTGGTTTTCAAATAGATATAGAAGAAGAATTTATCACAATATAACTATAATTAATTGACATTATTTCATTTAAATTGTTGAATATAAGAAAAAAAAAGAAAGATATTTTATCTTTGAATTAAAAACTAATTTTATTCTTTTATGTCTCGTAGGATAAAATCATTTAAATGATTAATTATCTTTAATTTTTTATCTATTTATTCCATCACTTTAGTATATTGTTTATAATTTACGAAAGTTAAAAGTTCATATATATACAATAATTAATATATAAAATTTGTTTCTCTTTTTTTTGTCAAATTTATGCACAGAAAAATTAATAACAAATCTCGACCATATCAACAATTTGGCCTGATCTTATTCTAATCGATAGGTTTGAAAAGAAATTGTGTGATACATATATGGAAAAGAGAAGGAAAGAAAATGAATGCAGCTCGACATGATAGAATAAGTAAAATAACTATATATTTATACATAACAGTTAAACAAAAGAGAATTCACAAATAAATAACAACGCCAAAATAATTATGAGAAGAAAATAAAATCAGCTATCATATAACATAATAAATATCTATAGTTTACTACTTTAACACACGTTTTTTTTAAATATATAATGTAAAAGTTTTGTTTCTTTTTTGTTCTAAAATATTTTTTATTTTAGATTTTTTTTTCTGTGATGATGATGGTCATATATATTTTTCAGATGATGAACAATACAACAACCAAAACATTATTCGAAGTACAATTGAATTCTTCACTCAGTTTAATAAGATATCTTCAACCACAACCAATAGAAAAAAATCTTTTAAATTTTAATAGTTTTGTAACCGATTTAACTGAAGAATTTTTAGCTAATGTTATTAATCAACCACTTAAGGTTATTCATGATCAAACTGTTGGAAAAGATTATTTATTATGTGATTGTAATCGTAATGGAGATTCATATCGATCACCATGGACAAATATTTATACACAACCACTGTCAAATGGTATGTATTTAAAAAAATGTCGTTTTTTCTTTTAGAATCGAACTTAAGTATGAAAAATTTGATTGGTTTTTTTTTACTAAATTTATATTTTAATGAATGTTAAAAAATTTCAACATTCAATTAATCATTATCCTCATTTTCGAATTATAGTAATTTTAAACTAATGAAATTAAGAAGAAAAATATACATATTATTGAATCGAATATTATTTTATTAATTGTATTATATAGATAATAAATATATTAGCTCTTTCTTTATTTTTTGCTTGAAAAAATGAATCAATATTTATTAAGAAGATGTTCTTTTATGGTTATATAAAAAATAATTAATTATTTATTTTTATTTAAAAAAATTTCCATCAAATCATCTTCGTCAACTTGAAATTGAATGTAATCAAATGTTTGAACAATATTGTAAAATATCTTTTGAAAATGGTCTTTCTTCTGTTTATTTTCGAGATCTTGAAAATGGTTTTGATGGTGTTATACTTATTAAAAAATTTTATGATAGAAATAATACAAATGAAGGTTGTTGGGAATCGATTCATGTTGTTGTAGTAGAAGAAAAACAAAATGCTCATTCAGCAGGTCAAAAAAAGTAAGCTCGAATCGTCGTAGGCTCGAAATTTCGAGCTCACCTTACGCCAGTCCACAGTTTACCAAGAAAATCAGTCCAGACTTTTCCTCCAATATAGCTTTATCCTAAAATTAACTATATAGTTGCTAAGTATATCGCTAATTACTGCAAATTAGCACCAGTGATCAACAATATCTTTCAAATTACTTCCGGTCATTAATGAAAGTATTAATTATTTCCGGAAATTGATGATATACTTCTAATTACTTCTAATAATTAGCCAATTCCACCGAACCACTCCTGAAAGCAAATGAAGTTGCCCTACATAATTCTGCCAATGAAAATGAAGACGATAAGTACTCAACTAATTAGCGATAATTGAGCATAGTACTCAACTAATTAGTGTTAAGTGAGCATAGTACTTAACCAATTATCACGAAGTTTCAAACATAGTCATTTACTTTCTATATCAGTATGGATCATACAACTAATGTTTTTTGCTGGTATAGATGGAAGTCATGCAGAACCCTCTATCGAATATTACGCTCTTTTAGTCTAAACTATTGAAAAGGAAATCCAAGACTGTTCTTTTCTGGAATTGGTCAGCAATATATTGTAAATTCAACCTGAAATTTGCGGATAATGATAAAGGGTCATGCCTAGTTATGACGATCGATGGCTTGTGTATCTTGATAACGAAATTAGGAATAACAGAGATTTTTTTAAACCTCGATTATTTTACTATTAGAGATCAGTTGTATACAAAAATGAGTCACTAGAATCTGTTTCGTGGAATTACACAATTACCTCGTTATAGAATTTGCACGTAATGTTATCAAACTATCAATCAATATTGATCTCACATTGAGTATCATGAGTTTATTTGATATTTTATATGACGTAATTTGTTTCCCTTTAGCCAAGCCGTCGCTCAGGTGCCGAGAAAATTGACTTTTGATCATCTGTCAATTAAACTCTTTATAGTTTATCTGATATGAATGTTAATTCATTTAATGATGACATTAAATCCATATTCGAAAAAGAAATAAGTCTCTGAATTGAGGAAAATGCTATTTCTGACTCCTTTTTGTATACATCTAATCTCTAAGGAGAAAACAATCGAAGTCTAAAAAATCTCTGTTATTCCTAATTTCGTTGTCTAGATACGGCACCTATCGATCCTCATAACTAGAGACGGTACTTCATCATTACTCTAAAATTTCAAGTTAAAGTTACAATATATTTATGACCGACTCACGAAAACAGCATTATTAGATTTCCTGATCAATTGTTTTGATTAAAAGCGCGAAATATTCGATAGGGGTTCTGCATGACTTCCATCTATAGCAGCAAAAACATTTGTTGTATGATCCATACTGATATAGAAATTAAATAACTATGCATGAAACTTCGTGATAATTGGTTAAGTACTATGCTCACTTAGCACTAATTAGTTTATTACTGTGCTTAATTATCACTAATTAGTTGAGTACTATGCTTAATTAATACTGATTAGTCGATACCTGTGTCTGATTAGCACTAATTAGTTGAGTACTGTGCTTAATTTAGCGCTATGCTTAGTTGATGGTTATTGGTCGAATAATGTGAAACTAGTTATTTGGTAGCCAGTAATGACATCGTGAACTTCGAAAGAATGGTAAAATATGGATGCGTAAGTGAGCTCGAAATTTAAAGTTTACGTGTCGAGCTCACTTTTTTTGACCCATTCAGCACATTATAAATTAGTATCAATAATTATGTTTTGGTTACCAACAGATAAAATAATGTCTGATGTGACGAATTTGGATAAAAAATTTATACAACAATTTGAATATGATTATCAAATTACAGATTTTAATCAACATATGATTATTATTCCTACAATTGTTCAACAAATAGAAGATAAAATTTATCAAACATTGAATTCAAATTATTTCGAAAAAACAAATGTATTAAATAATATATATGTTTTAGAAAATAAAGAAAATCATGCTCATTTACAAAAAGATAATTTTTCAGGTAAATTATGTTAAGCATTAATTAGATATTTACAAGTTTTCCATAGACATTAAAAACAAAGTCAAATAAATGAATTTGTTTAGTCATCTTCAGTTTCTTTTTATATAAAGATTTTTCTTTTTTTCTTTTCATCCATCAACATTTATTCGTAGATTTCTGATTTTACACGATGCCTATATAAATTCTATTATTAAAACATCGCGTTTAATTCTTTTGAAAATATACCTTTAATAAAAAAAACTTTCACATTTTATAGTATTGGATATAGATTTTGAAAATTTTACTTAAAATAAATATATGATTTATGGATTATAGTAATCTTTATAGGGATCAGATTTATATATCAATTGATTGAGAAGATATTTATCAAATATTTAATTTTATATATGATAATAAGTTTTATTAGTTATGCATTTTTATTCTAATGTATCAAAGTCTTCTTACTAATTGAATATATTCAGTGAGCCGATTACATAAGATTTTTGTCTGTATTCGTGATCTCGATAAAAGTTTTGCCTTATTTTAAATATTAATTTTTTCTTAATTATAATTAAAATATAATCTTTGCTTTTATAGATCCACGAGAGAAAAAAATTCATGATTATTATGAAGAAAATCAACAAGTAGGTGAAATAAAAAAAAAGGAAATGATTTATAATTTTGATTTCTTTTTTCAGCTTCATACCATAATTAATGAACTAGCTCGACAACAACATGAACTAGAAACAAAAATTGAACATGATGAAGAAATAATGAATTTATATATGGTAAATATTCTTTAGTTGTTGAAATGTCTACATCTTATATTTATCTCCAATTAAATCTAACAGAAAGAACAAAAGAAATATCTGCTAATAGGTTCAAAATAGACAGATATACACAAAAATAAGACATTATTATTGAACTTAATTAGTCTAAGAAATCAGTCATTATTCACTTCGCTGACGGCATTATCCATATTCATCTTTAGCGTCTATATAAATATTGTCGGATAAGCATTTCCTATCAGTATAGAAAAATAATGGCAATCAGAAAGGATGAGAATAATTCTCAAAATAAAGCCGTAAGCAAAATATATGTGATGATAAAAATAGTTCAGCTATCGATAGATATAGTTCTAATTCTTTATTTGATTTTCTTTCTAATCATTGATTTATTTCAATATCTTTTTTTTAGAATAATAATGACACAAATGTATTATTATCATACATATCGAAATTAATCGAAGAAAAACAACAATTGGTTGAAGAAAAAAAAGAATTAACAAAAAAAAGTGAAGAATTGGTCATCGACAATAAAAAATTGGCTGTACATAATAAACAATCAAACTAAGAAAAGAACAAATTGATTCAAAAAACATTAAAATTTGTATGAAAAAAAAACATGTATTGTTCTTTTTCTCATTGTATTCAATTTCTATTTTGTTTTTTTTGCAATATTGAAAAAATAATTAAAAAAATTGTCCTTATTTATTTGTGTTTTTCGTCATTAACCATTTGTGATTTAATTGTTATTGATTAAAATAAAAATAATTCTATTTAAATCTAATGGAATCTTTAGATTTTCTTTTTCTCATAGGAAGCATTGCAGTAAGCCGCGACCACTCTTGCTCAATCGATATCTCCGATTTGGCTGCTATTTTTACAGCAGATAGCCCTAATAGAGTTAGGAAGAAACTGAAAATTTCAGCTCAAATGGATAAGCTGTTCTAGAGATATAGATGTTACAAGTATGAGGGGGTAGGTCATATTTGGAGTGCTTTTTTGTGCACTACTTTTCAGTAAATTTTGAATTTCTATAGAAGGACACGAGCGGGAACTGAGAGTTTTTTAACCATATATACTATCGATTATGGGCTATGTTTTGATGGTAATAGAAGTACCATACCGTCTGATAATTTTTGCATGCCATTGCATATCATTTTCAGAAAATCTGCTCATCCAGAAAAGACAAGTTAGTCGGATCAGCGCCCTGGAATGTGTTGAGAATAGTCTCATATCAAAGAGCACATCAAACTGCGTCGGATGGTGCTTTCAAAAGTTTGTAGGATTGAATTTTTCTATACAAAATTTTTTCAACAATATCTTTCTGTTTTTACAAAAAAATCTGCCTTTTGTAAAAATAGTTGTACTCGGTATTTTCAACATATCATTATCATTATTTTTCGTTCTGGGGAAAGTAATTATGTATTTTGATAGTCCATAAAATTCTCTACAATTCTATATATAAACATCTTAAAATACACTTGTTTACTAAAAAAAATTTCAAGCACATTAAAGACACTTAACATAAGTGGACTCATTTTATAGTTTCTGTTCATTTCTATTTTGTTTTTCAAAATTATTTCAACTGTATATATAAGTTAATATATAAGAAGTTATGTTTTCTGATAGCCCGTGAAATTCTGCATCTTCTGGTGTGTTCTTCAAAAACTTAAGATCCGTGCACGGTTATTTGGTAGGAATAGTAAGTGAGATACTATGTGATAAATCAATGAAAAGTCTAGTGAGACATAGGAATGTTCATCGTTATAAGTGAATTTGAGACAAAAATAAATAGTATATTCGGAATCAGCATAAAAATTGCACCAAATGAGAGATTTTATGGTAAAAATGAATCACGATGAATAATGGACCTGAGATGCCCCACAGCACTTTTCTTCTCAAAGATTTTGACGTAGCACCCACCAGATCGATTTTATGTAAAAAAAAATTTTTTCCATAAAATATCTCATCTAACGTAGTTTCTTATGCTGATTCCGGATGTGCTATTTATTGTGTACTTAAAAAGTGAGTACACTATAATCGGTCAGTATGTCCGCCCGTTTACACGATAAATCTTCACAATTACATTCGATTGAGCTGAAGTTTTGCGCACAGAATTGACTCATCAATATCTCGGTCGAGCTTGAAGGTGACAATGATCCGACAAGAAATGGCTGAGTTATCGAAAACATTGTCATTATTGACCAGAAAATCCCTGAGGGTTTATTTATTTGATCTAACGTAAGCACATTTTTATTTTATTTCGAAGAAAATGAAGAGAAACAACTAACTAAATGTTATCTTTTACTTTTAGTTAATTAAACGATTATTTACTGCTGAAATTCATTGTACAAAAACAAATGTAAATTTTTATATTGAGAAGTTTCTGTTCAGTATGATTCAAAATTGTGTTAGAAGAAATGAGAATAAGTTGTATTAACGTAGGACTTTCCATCTATTTACAAATTCAAACATAATTTATCTTTGTCTAGGTGAATAAAAAATGACTAATCATCTTTTTTTTTTGTAGATATCAATGATGTCTAAGTATCAATTTCTTGATATGCTATTAGATTTACATGAAAAGAAATTCGAACATCCAAGAGAACAGTTAATCATTTTGGTTGATTGGACTTTTTTAAGTAGAAATTTCATAATTTTGAAGGACAATGAAGTAAGAAACAGAATTGTTTTTTAAGTTAATTAATTTTTATTGTTTAGTATAATGAAGTTATGGATCAGATAAAAAAAAATCAGTTGATATTAGTCAATTTCGACATAGTTTGGTCACATACGAGATAAGAAACCGGTTTTCGTTTTTCTCTTGATTAACTTTTAGTTTTAGTTGAGAAAAATATTAAATTGGAGAAAAAGTGAAAAAAAATTCAATAGTTGTCGATTATTTTCGAGAAAATTTAATTATACATATTGAACAACCTTTTCATAATGAAAATTTTATTATTCAATTTGAAACGGTAAATATCAATTGTTATATATTATATTGAAATTTTTTGTGGATTTCATTTTCTGGGATGAAAATAATCGATTAATTCTGGAAATGCCAATAAATGATCATATTGATGAAAAAGATGGGTAAATAAAATAGATCTTATATGAATATTTTTCAATGAAAAAATACATTTTTTTTTCTATGTAGATGTTTAAAAAATATTGGCGATTTTGTTTGTCATGTAGGAAATAAAATATATGAATTTACACGACGAAAAAGAGAGATGGATGGAGAAAAATTCGAAAATTATTAAAAACAATATTAACTAATGACGAAAAGTAAGAGTAATAAATACGTACAATTTTTGTTTTTTTCAGAAATCATAGTCAACGAGTTATTTCTTCATAATTGTCACAGAAACTTATATTTAATTTGAAGAACTTAAATCGTTAATTCATAGTTAGTTTTCTTTGTTTGAATATTTAAATAAACGAAAATTACTTATACAAACTAAATTTCATTTAAATAAAGTTCAAATAAATATTCAATTTGATTTAGAATAATGAATAAGACTAAGATCTTATGATTATTTGTCGAATAAAAAGTTATTTCACTAGCTTTTTATTTATTCAAAGAGATTTGTAAAAGATTCGTATTGAAACTTTTGAACAGAAATGTGTATGTTTTTATTTGTCTTATCATTCAAAAAATATATATTTAAGACGCGTAAGGAAAGACTTATTTAATGATGATCTGTTTCCACTTCATTTGTTTTGTTGTGTGAGGGAATCTTTTGTTCAACATTACTTTGAGCTATCCTGTGTTTTCTTTCGAGATGAAGCATGAGAAGAAAAAAATAATAAAGCTGTAAGATTGTAAAAACATGTTTCGTAACATTATAATGAAATTCTTCTCGAACAACAAAAAGAACAAAAACAAATTTCTTTTTCTGCTGATTATAAAATATAATTTAGAAAAGTTGAATTCTTTCTTTTTACACTTATTAAATTGAGTTTTTCAATATAATATTCATCAAAACAAAGAATAGAAAAATATTATTATTATTTTTAATAATAAATGAAACAGATCAAATTAATAAGATGTTGTTGGATAAAGACATAAAGATAAATGATATAATATAATTTCTTCATGTTGTCGCATATATTCTTCTTGTCCTTGTTTTATAGCAATCATTTGATGACGTATATAAGGATAATTACGAATAGTTTTAATTTGTTCATAAATAATTGTTAATATTTTACGATTTTGATTTATCGATACTTCATATATTCGTCGTTCATATTCCCGATGAAATTTTTCTAATTCTTCAACTAATAACAAATTCATTTGATTGAATTCTTTTTTTGAACAAATATTTTTTTCTTTCCGAATCATTCTTAATAAACCTAATATAAATAAATCATCTTTAGTAAATTGAGCTCCATGAATAAGAAAATTCAGCAGTTGCAAAACATATTCGATGTAATACATCATTCATTTCATTTATTTTATTATTTGAAGAATGATTCATAACTATATATTCTAATATATAATCAATTAAAATATAATGAATGAGAAAATAATATATAAGCAACGCCTACATTTACAGTTAACAAAAATTTTACAATAACTCTCAATAGTATAATGAGAAAAATCAAATAACCAATAAAAAAAAACGTCATAATATTGAGAAAGTTATTTTTTTACAATCATATCGTATTCACTCAAGAAAACGAAATTATGAGAAATATGTTGAAATAAAAGGAAAAAATAGTTTAAGGCATCACGATTTAAACTGAAAAACAAATGTCTATTCTTTCTGAAAAATTTGATGATGATATATTAGAATAAAAATTCTATCTAATCAATTATTAACTTGAATTGAATATGAATGATTCTATTACACTCTTATTTAATATATCAAACATTGAGTTTATTGTATGGTATACATAAAATGAGAACAAATTTTGATGTATATATTTGTTTTTTTTTTTTCAAAAGATAACCCGTGCTGTTCTCTACAAAACATTATGAAAACAGTTGATCTAACGAATAACTATGGAGTTATATTCGATGAACACTGCAATGTTCCAAAATAACCTACTTTCAATGCACGCATTTGCATATTAAAGATTTTGTGCCACTCTTTCGATCGATTATAAAAGAAACTAAATAGGTCATTTTATAGCTCATGAAACGTTCTACTGGTTTAGCGACTACCTTTTTGTGAGATACTGTCAGTTTATTCGAACAAAGTATTTTTTTATTTTTCTCTATTCACTTTCCGAGAATTTTCTACTGGATTCACTACAATTTTAAGTTTATTATATTAAAAGATTGTAAAGTGTTTTCTGTAATGGTAATCTCATAGTTATCTGTTAGAACAGATTTTGTAGAGAATCTTACAGACTATCTTTTGCAAAAAAAAAGTCAAGTATATACGACACAATCTAATAGAAATATTTGCAGAATGATGAGAAGTCTGGTTATTCTGAGGCACCTAATGCAACACTTCGTTAATCAAATTTCGGCATAAATAAAGTCTGAGAAATTTCATTGACTGATATTTCAATGAACTTTGTGATAATCAAATATATAAATATTTTTAGTAGATAATTTGCTTAGAATAAATCTCTAATAACTACAACAGAAAAGCTTAAGAGAAGCTAGAAAACGTCAAATATTTATGATGTGAAATTGTTCTAAGTTTATTTTTTTGTAAGATACTGTATGTATATATAAGAGAAAGAGAAATACTATTTATTAATAATATATAACCTTGCTTTCGTTTTTGGTTTTTTTATAAAAACCGTTTGAATAGTATAAATTTGGTAGAATGAAAATATTTTGCAAATAAAAAATGTTAAAAAAAAATTTTCGAATATTTGGTTAATACAGCTTCAACAGTCTTTCATATCAATATTGCGTAAATAATTTCCAATAGTATTAATATTGTATATTTATATTAAACCTGCATGAATAATGTTCTCTCTCGCGTATGATATTCATGATTTAGTAATTAAAATAAATTTTTTTGTAGATAATATTTCTAATGAATCGACAATATTTGATAAAAATCATCTTAATTATATTAATAATTTGTTCAGTTGAAATAAAATGTAATGTATTACATATTAGAAACTCTCAGTTACAACCATTATTATCATCATTTGAACGTGATTATCGAGGATGTGATGCTATTGTTTCAAGCTGTGGAAATAAGGGTAAATGTTGTGATGAACATGATGCATGTTATAAAAAATATAATTGTAATAAGTATAGTTGGCTTTTTCTTTGTGAGTAAAGAAAAATGAAAAATTTTTTTAAATAAGATAAAATGATTTTTTATTGGTTTGTTATAGGGGGTAACTGTCATCGTTGTAATGTAAATGTTATGCTTTGTGTGGCATTAAAAAATCCTGGTCGAAGTTCGTGTTGTGCTGCTGGAAATTGCGGTGTACGTTGGTGATAATATGTTCAATGTTTCGAAATATTTTATTCTATTATTTGACATTTTCTTTGATAAGATTCAATAGTTTATTCTTCCTTCAGTATGAATAATCAGAATTCATTTTCTTTGCGCAGATGAAGTTAAATCAACTTAAAATTTTCTTAATTAACAATAAATTTGTATAAAATAATAATATTGACTATTTCACTATTCTCTACCGTTACAATAAAATCCATAAAATTTTTGTGCATTCTTATCAAAACAATTTTCTATTTCATTTGAATTATTATCATAATGTCGAAGGATAGATCAAAATCCAGTTTAGTTTAAAATAGTCCTAATTCAGAATAAAATTTTGATCTGTCCTTCGACATATATTTTTAAGTATCATTTATTGAAAGAATAAATATATGTGAATAATAGTATATAGATACCTTTGCATTTTACAAAGGTAAAGAAGTTTAATGATATCATTTGCTTTTCAACACAATAAAAGAAACAAATATTTAACATGATCCAAGATAATGATATGGTATCACGAATATACTTTGACGAACGTATAGAAGGTGAATCATTAATGTAGAAATTGCATTTTAAAGAAATTAAATATTAGAAAATTATGAAAGAAAAATTTCAAAGTGCATTTTAATAAATAGTTTTTATTTAATTAATCATTCATTTAAATAGTTTATTTATTTGAAATCTATTAGATACTTAGGCCCTCTTTATTCATTAATATATATCAATTTTAATTGGTTTAAAATATCTTTCTTTACAAATAATTATTAGAAAAAGAAAACGATGATTAATTTTTTTATTATGGAAAAAACGAAATTTTTTTAAAATATTTTATTTAAATCAATCAAAAAAAAAAAGAAAAAATTTGCTTCACACCTTCACGTTTCAAGGTTGACAATATTTTTTTATCAATTCATACTTTTTGTTCGCCTGTTCTATGAGAGATAAGACATATGTGAATAGTTACTTTTTTCTTTCGACTCTTTATTTATTCAGAAGATGGTTTGATAATTTACGAAGGTGAATGAAAACACATATGCAAACCATTAAGATTTAATAATAAAATATATCATTTCAAGTATTTTATTTTTCAGATATTTATTTAATAATGAATCGATTAATTCTTTTCTTAATATTTTATTTAACATTTATATTTATAATTCAAAAAACATTTGTATATGGTGAAACATGTTTACATAATGAACGAACAAAATGTACTCAAGTTCGGAATGAAAATGAAATAACATCAGAAGAAAATGAACATTGCCATCAATTATGTATTAAAACAGGACATGCATCAGGACATTGTTCATTAGCATCAAATTGTTTTCAATACTGTTTATGTAATGAAAAAGAATTATAAAGACTTTCTTCTTTTTTTTTGTTTCTTTTGTTTTTAAAGTTTATCATATATAAATCCAGCAAGTATTTAAGTTTATATTTTATATAATTGATTTTATTATATTTATATTAAAAAAAAGTACAAAAGCATAATGTAGATATGAAATATTTAAATTGTTATATTTATATAAAAAAAGTACAAAGCATAATGTAGATATGAAATATTTAAATTGTCTTTTTGTTTTTTCATTTGAAATAAATTGATTTAATCCATTACAACTTTAGCAGAATAATCAGTAAAAAATCGTTGTAATTGTGTTGGCATCATTTTTTTTTCCATAAGAAAATATTTTAAATTAAGCATTCGTTGATAAAATATAATAAACATAAGTATAAGTGATGCTATTTTATACCAATATGATTCAAGTACTTTAAAAGCAAGAATAAAACCAGCTGTATGAGCTACAACATCAATTGCTGTTTCTAACATTTCTTTACCCGATTCAATTAAACTAAATCGATTTCCTTGATATTCAACACAAGACCAATGAAAAATACGTGAAATTTTATGTGAATTATCTTCTTTTATTTTACCATCTTGATTACACCGTGGTGGAGGATTTGTTTTTAAATTTATATAATAATATATATGAATAAAAAATGCAATAATCCACATACTATAGAGTATTATACTAACATTTTTATATGAATGGAGTAGTAAATTAGTCAAATGAGTTAATGCGTCTAATAAAAAATAATTATGTTGACGACGTAAGAAACCTAATTTAGAATTCCGAAAACCTACAAAGAAATAAATGCATTTAAATTTGAAGGCATCTATTAAAGACGTCAGTGAAAAATAAACAAGTTCAGAAAAAAGTATGAGAGCACTCGCTGCTACTCGTATTCTCTTTATTAACTTTCAATTCATGTTATCTTATTATCATCTGCCAATTGTATAGTGGCATTCAAAAATCAGGGCAAATACAAGTATTATACTTGGATTTTCACCGATGAACATTTAAGTATTACGAAAAGAATTTTGTACTTGCGCTTCAAGTATTCGAAAAATTTTTAGCAATCTGTGACATACTCTTGGATTATCAGAATGTGTTACTGACTCACGCAACTAAGTACGATTAAAGTATTAGCTCATATTTATTACACTATGCTTTGGACTTTGATAATTGTATATCATATCTCAGAAAGATTAAGTTTCGCTACATTTATAGTGAGACATGAGTCCTTGTCAAGATTGTACAGCCAGATTGAGGAATTTATCTCTCATAGAAAATCAAAGAAACAAAATATTTCAAAAATTATTTAATCTTCATTAATGATAAAATTCTAAATGAATAATTCTTAAATTTTAAAAAGAACAAAAATTTTCACAAAATAGTCTCGCTCAAATTACAGCTATTTTCGATACTAAAACTATATACTTTCAACATGTTTCAAATATAACAATTATCTGTAATTGCAATGGCATGTTCTTCACTTAATTTGATCATATAATATTTTTTCTTTGCTTTGTACATGCGAGATCAGTGACAAACGGTAGCCGTCTTAACGATAAAATACTACCAATAATGAAGAAATCCTAAACATTCCTACTCAAATATGAGAACAGATTATAGCCTTAAAAAGACAAAACGATACTCCATATTTTATCAACAGCATCAAAGTACAAATATATGTACCTTTATCCGATCTCTGGTAGCATATGAGATAATATTTTATTGCTTTTTCATGTTCCAGTGACTTTCACTTTTTCAAGCAGTTTTCCAAAAAAAAAAATTCTTAACAGTAAAAAAAAATCAGTTTTAGTCAGATATTCTTTGTGGATGATTTCTTTGAGCGAATGAAATCTTTTGAAATAACCATACCTAAAAAAACGAATAAATGTGTCATAGCCATAAATAATTCGAGCGATGACCATAGTAGACAAAATTCTTGGTAGAATAACATTATGACTTACTAAATCTTTTATTCTTTAGAAATAGAATTATATATATATATGTAGTATTATTTTTATCTCATTATTTATTTTTCTTTAATTTTAATATTATCTCGTAGTTACATTGCATTTTCATCTATAAATTGTGTTTATTTTAAGTATAAAAGTATGAATAAAGAAATAGGAAAGGTAAAAGTGAAAAGCATCCATATCTTTCATAAATTTATCTTGAATAAATTTTAATTTTGATAAAGACAAAGTATAGAAATAAAAATTTTAATGTATTTTAATAAAATAATTATTAAAGAAGATCAATATTTATTTGTATAATAAAAATTCAAAATATCTTCAAATTGATTTAGATATTTTTGACCAATATTTCTGTTAAAAAAGTTTCACTTCTTGCTTAAAGTATCATTTACGTATCTTTTAAACCATAAAACTTCAATATTAATCAAAATACCGTATGACATACTGTCAAAAAAAAAAATAATCATAAATTATTTTCAAAAATAAAATACTAAAATGTTATCTTACGGTTATAAGGCATATGACCTATCTTATTATCAAATATAATGTCAAATAATGATTGATTTAAGTCAATTGTTTTATAATCATAACAATTTATGATAGAAATAAAATACAAGTATAATCGATTAATTAAAATATAAAAAAAAGAAAAACATCTATCAAGGTATTTATGACCATAACTATATAAGAATGTATGTGGTATCGAAAGTTTTTCAGTTTGAAAAATGCATACGCCTGTACGCATCTTACTTGTATTATCAAGTCTCTTACTGATCAATAGTCTTCCATTTACCAGTGAAAATGAAAATTCAGTTGGACAAAATATAGCTACTCGGGATTTCTTTACTTGTTGGCTATGGTATATACATGAAGGTAATCCCAAGGATCTTCTCAAAGAAGTGGAAAAACCACCATGTAGTATTGATGTACCATTTAAAGAAAAATTAGATGGTGGTTGGACAGTAGATCCAGGTTGTGATGCATCAAAACAACCTGATACGTGCGATCTTCATAAGGGTGCTCATGGTTGCTATCGACATGCCAAGAAGCCAACCGGACCAGGTGCTCAAGCATGCTATGATGAAAAAGGTAAATGGATTTCTGATCCTTGGAAAGGTGCTGGTACAGTCGATGCTGAAACTCCATTGGGTGATTTTGAGCAACAGTTTAAACATTTTCTTGTTGATGTTGTTCCATATTATGATTGCTGCGAGTTATCACCTTTGTCATATAAACATTCCTGCAATCTTTATTATAAAGCACGTCCAACAGGAACATGTAAAAATTAACCTGTTGTTTAAAAAGAACTTTTTTTAATAAATGATTTCATCACCTTTTTCTTTTTAAATATAAAATAAAGACAATAATTATCCATATCCTATTAAAATCTTTTTATCAAATCTCTTTCATAACATTGATTATCAGTACCATCTATGAAATATTATTCTATCTGATCAATCATTTGACTAACTCAAGAATCCATTAATAATATTTACACAATCATATCAATAGATTTAGAAAAAGTAAAATATTTCATTTTTATTATTGTAATAAAAAAATAAAACATGACAAATTCATCCGATGAACAAATTAGTTCAAATGTTGATTATTTACTTAAAGAATATAATGAAAAAAAAGATAATGTAACAATAATGACTATTACTTATGGTGATCGTAAAGTAATACGTGAAAATTTACTTGATCAACATAAAATTCATGCACATCCTACTGTTGAAATTGATACAATATCAAGTGAAGGATATTATACATTGGTAATGAAGAAAAAAAGAATTTTATTTAATTGACTTTTTTTTTATTCTTTTCTAATACAAAAATATTAACTTTTTCTCTTATATACAAATATTGTTTTATTTTTGAAGAATTATAAAACGATAAAATTTGTATTCTTCTGTAAATTCTTTCGGATAAGTATTTTATGATTAATCTTATAATAAGAATATACTAGAAGAGAGAGAAAGAGAAAAAAATATTTGTATTGGTTTTATGATGATGATAATGATTTTAAAAGAAGAAGTTTAATGCATCTGTTGCCCATTTTAATATTTAATAGGAAAATGCATATAACCACTATTCAAATATAATTTCTTTTATTTAGATTCTATTAGATGCAGATGCTCCTCATAAAAATAATCCAATCAATAGTCCATATCTTCATTGGATGATAGTTAATTTTCAAGGCACAACTATTGTTGATGGACATACACTATGTATATTTCATTTCTTTATTATTAAATGTATTTTGTTTTTTTTTAGGTACCTATCATGCGCCAAAAGTTGGTTCAGATGATAAACATCGTTTTATATTTTTACTTTATCAATCAAATGAACAAATTGCTACAACACCTATAATTGAACAAGATAAACGTCGAAAATTTCCTTTAAAAGAATTTGTAGAAGAAAATAAATTAAATTTATTATCTGCGACAGCTTTTACAATAGATGGAACTATTGACAAATAAATGGCAATGATTTATAGAAATTAAAAAAAGAATTCATCATATATCTAATTAACTCAGCATTTATTGTTAAGTATTAATCAAGTAAAATATATGTCATTGGGCGTTTTTTTTGGTTTTAAAAAATTTATTTAAATTTTTGTTTTTATGGGTCAATATGATATTAGAAAGAAAAAAAATAAAATTAAGTTTATAATCAATAAGAATCCGGAAAGATTTTCTTTACTATTATAAGGACAAAATATGGTTTTATTCAGATCGATTAAGGAGTTGAAAGAAGTCCTATTTTATACGACCTTGTTTTTACAATACTGACGTCAATCTTTCATGAATATTGAAATTTAAATAACTTGTTCTAGATACGCAATGGAGATATAATAATTATATTCGACCTTATCACATCTTCAAGTTTACTCTTAATTCGTCTCTGATTGCTTTCACTATCGTTTGTATGATATCTTGTTGAAATTTAGGAATCAATTTTCTTAATCAGAAACGAATGGAAAGGATTCTCATCCTCATCCTTGCAATTATTTACATAAAAATGTCAAGATAATACTCGTGAATTGATTGGAATTTCTCTAAATCTTACGTATCAAAACAAAAAAGTTGTATTTACCTAAACTAACACTAAACTATTCTGTATTCATATGCAAAATTTGCTTTTATTCTCTTCATTAAATTATGATTTATTCCTGATTGAAATATATCTGCTTGTCTATAACGATACAATATTGTCTTAAAAGACTTGTTCTTTATTCCAAAATCTTGTTAATATTTATTTAACAAAGAATGTGAATGAAACACTAAAAATTTAAGAAATAGATCATAAAGTATAAGATTGAGTCTTGTGATTAGAAAACATTGTCTCTTGATATACAAAATAAACGAAAAAAAAAGAGGCACAAAAATGAATACTATTATTTTATATAATAAAACTGATTTTTATCATTATATTTGAAGAGTTATATTGAACGGTCTGCTAACAGTAACTCTTAATTTACTATAAAATTCAAATTGGTATTTCCAGACACATGTAATCAAAAAAAATGATTTTAAAAATTCAAACGAGAATTTAAAAATATTTGAAAAAGATACTAGCAATTTCATCTCAAAATAATTTTTCTAAATACCTAAATTTGAATATCTCCATTGTGAAATATATATTATAATGCAATAAGTATGAGAAAAAATGTATTTTTTTTCCAGTTATAACATGGCACGACCCTATCGGTAATCGGAAAATTTCTAGAACAATGATCGCATTCGCTTCGTATTTTAAAAACAGTATACATCTCTCTTTTTTTTTTATATTTGTTGTTTTTATCCTCTTACATGCTACACAAAAAAGATCGGCTTGTTTCTTATTCTTCCGACATTACACTTCAAAAAAAAAAACCCAATGCCTTAGAAATTTATAACACATTACTAGGTAGTTGTGCAATATTTCTTTTTTTTTTTGTATTTTATTATTTTTATCTGAGTATTACCTAGACGAAAGTTGAGCTAATAGTTCCATCTAGAGAAAATTTTTATTGTATTTAATTAGAATTATTGTTTTGTTTTTTGTTTAATCATTTATAATTTGTTATATGTCAATAATTCTTGAAATTTTTCTTTTTTTTTTTGTAAATGTCAATAGACAATCATATGGAAAGAAAGAAATACGTAGTTTTGTTTTTTACATTATTATTATAAAATAATATACTTTTGCAAAAGTTTATTAATAAGAATTTTAGAATGAATAAAAATCAATTAAATTTTACAAATTTATATGTAAAAAATTTTGGTAAAGATATGAATGAAACAAAATTATGTCAATTATTTTCTATTTATGGTATTATAACAAGTTGTAAAGTAAAAAAAAGAAACAAAATTTTAATTAAAATAATTTTAGTTTTTATTTTTCTATTATATATAGATTCAAATAGATAATAATGGACAATCAAAAGGATTTGGTTTTGTTAATTTTGAAAGATCAGATATGGCAAAAAATGTTAGAAAATATTATATGTTTTATTTTAGTGATTTGTTTGTTTTTTTTCTTCTTTATAGGCAATGGAGAAATTAAATGGATATTTATTAGATAATGGTAAATATTTATATGTAGCACCTTTTCAAAAAAAATCTGAACGTCAATATGAACTTAAACGTATTCAAGAAGAAAATCTTAATAAACGATCAAATAATCTTTGTTTATATATTAGTAATTTAGATTTATTAATTGATGAAAATATTCTTGAAATTATTTTTTCAAAATTTGGTAAAGTTACAAAAACACATGTAACAAAAACAAAACAAAATATAGAATTAATAATTAAATATATTTATTTATTTTTAGATATTAAGAAATGGTAGTCAATCAAAAGGTATTGGTTTTGTATGTTTTAATACAATTGAAGAAACACAAAAAGCATTATATGAAATGAATGGAAAATGGATTTATTCAAAACCAATTTATATTAAATTAAGTACAGATAATCCGAATTCACAAATAATTACACCTAATTTATCCACATCATCAAATATAACTTATCCATTAATAATTCCAACAATTTTTTATCAACCTGCAGTTATGATGTCACCGATACAGAATAATTTTCCTTCTACAATGAATTTAAAAATACAATCTCCTAGAAAATATCCAATGCCATTACCATCTACTCCTACACAAATAAAACGACAAATTTATCCATATACTTCAGTAAAAACTGATGAACAATAAAAATGACTATTCGATACTATTTTTATATTATTTGTAAATTATATAATGAAAAATTTAGTTAATAAATAGTTCTATAGAAGAAATGAGAAAAAAAAAACAAATAGATTATATGGATAATAGATCTTATAAATATACGATTTATTTTATGCAGTTTTTTTTTTATTGATCTTAATAAACACGTATTCATAAATTTATTGTCATTAGATTTATCAAATAATATCTCATTTCAAATATTATTCATGTTGCACGATCTAATCATTTACATTTCACTCTCATAACTTAACTTAATATCTATTTACAGCTGATAGAATCTCATATATATATATATGTAATTATCTTTAATGATGCGAAAAATAAAACATACGAGCATAAGATTAAAGTAAATGGGAGAATAAATATATCGATGGAAAAGCAAACTCAGCAGGATTTTTGAATATTATTATAATATAATTGAATTATTGAATAAATTATGAAGTTATTATATTTATAAGAAAAAAAAAAAACAAGATTTTTAACTGTAAAATCATTGATAATCTATAGAATATATTTTTATATTAAGGAGATTTAATAAAGAAATCAATATAATGCATAAGAATAATGAGATAAATCTATATTTTTCATATTTCAATAAATCAATTGTGAAGTGTCTAATCGATATTTAACTACAAGATTTATTTTTCCTTCTCCAAATATTAATATCATAGACGTCTTTATCATTAGTTATATGTTCTTTGATGTTACTATCATCAATGCGTAGGTTAGTTATTTTTCTGTCAACATTTATCTTATCATTTCTGTTATTTATTTATTTTTTTTCCTATATGATCGATTACTAGTACTTTCAATAGAGTTCGCTATTTGATGGTTTAGATAAGAAAGAAAATTTTTAGAGGTTAAAATTTTTTTCATGATTGGTTATTTTGAAAAAAAAAAGAAGAAAAAAAAAAAATTTTTTTTTTGCTAGTAACAACCTATGATCATGTAAACAAAAAATATCCACTCAATAAAAGTCAATCAAGAAATTCTTATTTTATTTATAAATAATAAGATTCTTAAAATTTATTTTAAATATCAATATGATTATTTTCAAATTGAAATATGATATTAATGGCCAACAATATAAACAATATAAGATCTAGTACAATAACAACGACAAATAGTCGACCTAATAATAGTCCTTTAATATCAAGTGGAATTCATTCAGTTCAACGAAATAATCGTGATCTTCTTCATCCAAAAGTAAGAATTAAATATTCTATTATTTATTTTTCTTAAATACAATTTATTTATTTGATATATATATATATATATATATATAGCTAATTTATCAATAATTAAATAAATTATTTCTAGAAATCAAGATTGGGTGGTCTTGGTACAACAAAAGATAGTAGTCTGTCATCAGATTCAAATAGTATCAATCGACAAGTAAGTATTTTCTACATTGATTGATAATTTAATTTTTTTTTTCTTTATTGATATTTAATTAAATAAATGTCTTTCTTTAGGGGAAAAATAATAATTTTCTTTTATCTTTTTCCTTTTAGTTTTTTTAAAAAATACAAAAAAAAAAGAAAAAAGATTTTTAATTTATAATTAATTTTTTTTTTCATTAAAGAATGAGTTATTTGTCACGAAAAAGAAATTATTTTCCTTGTAAAATTAATAAGATGAATAGAATTCAATATATTCTATCTGAAATATTATTCATTTCTTTATACTCATCAAATCATGATTTGATGCTAGTATTTTCTATACTCTATTACATGCGCGCGCGTGTATATGTGTGTAGAATTACCAAAACATCCGCATGCGTATTCTCGTCGCTTAAAGCGACATTCTATAGACACCTATTTATTATAATAAAGAAGGATAAAAGAACGAAGTAAAAAGAAAAAAAAATGTTATTATTAAGTATTGCTAGAATCGACAAGAAAGAGAATTAGTTTTTCTCATTATATATTAGAATAGATGGTAAATTATATATATATAGATATATATAAATAATAAAATTCTATTTAATTAATATTTGCAAAATAATTTAATGAAAAAATATGTTTACATTATCGATTGGAGATGTAAAACAATATTCAGCTGATAGTGCTTATTCAACAATAACAGTTGTAAGTTTACTTCTTTTTTTGTTAATTATCAATGAATTTTCTTTTAAACATCTGTATGAGTGAGAAGAGAAGATTACTGACATTTTGATAAATGTCAGATCATCATTGTCTTATATATTCTCAGTGAAAGTAATAATCTATATTCTAGTAATATTAATTATCTTCATTAGGAATTAAAGAAAAATGAAACAAAAGATATAGATTAATAAATAATTACTCAAATAAAGTAAAAATATATTTGACAAATACTGATTAATGATCATCCAGATGTCTAAGAAAAAAAGACCGTTGTTTTTCATACTTTTGTTTTTACATAACAATAAGAATGAATTTTGCAGTACTCGTCAATCGTATAATATTGGTTTGTATTTTAAAATTTAATAAATATTAACTTCTCTAGAGATTTAAAAAAAGATGCTTTAATTTCCCAAGAAAATTCTTTTTATCATTTTTATTTAGGGTTCAGCTGAATCCAATTATAGTCAACAATCATCTGAAAGTTTAGATGGTGATCAATCAGAAATAACAGCTGGAGCAACTGCTAATATTGATGGTTTATCACCATCAACAAAAGCTCGTGATCAAACACGTTCAGCAACTGAAGCACTTGAACGTTGTAAAACAAAACCAGTTGCTTTTTCTGTACGAACAAATATTGATTATGTTCCATCTGCTGATGATCTTTGTCCTATTGCTAAAGGAGCTATTGCTTTTGGAACAAAAGAATTTCTTCATATAAAAGATGTAAATAATATAAAATTAATATTTAAATAAATATATATCTTCTTTTAGAAATTTAATAATGATTGGTGGATTGGTCGAATAGTTAAAGTTGATGCTCCACTTGGTTTTATTCCAAGTCCAGCTAAATTAGAAATTATTCGTATACAATCAAATCGTAAAACTAAAAATCATCCACCATCATTAGCAAATACAACATCACGTATGAAAACATCAACACAAAGTATTCAATTTTCTTTTTATTAAATTAAATTAAACTAAATTTCTTTTTTCTTTTTAAAGGTCTCGATATTATTGATCAAAATATTCCTGGATTTAATGATGATACATTAGGTAATGATACAGGTGATGGTGATAATCATAGTCTTACTAAATCAAAATTAAATATGAATACAAATAAAGACAAGAAAAAAATTTTCTTTAAAAAAGTATTATATATTTATTTATATAAAAATATATCTTAATATTTATTGTTTTGTTTTTCCTAGAGTGTTAATATAACTCCATATGATGTTGTACCAAATATGCGTCCTGTTGTACTTGTTGGTCCATCATTAAAAGGTTATGATGTTACAGATATGATGCAAAAAGCTGTTTTTGATTTTTTAAAACATCGTTATGAAGGTCGAATAATAATAACACGTGTTACAGCTGATATATCACTTGCTAAACGTGGTCTTTTAAATAATCCTTCAAAAATAGCACTTATTGAACGTACTAGTACAAATAATAATACAACTAATTCATCAACAAATGCATCTAATATGAGTCCAATGAATACAACACGTGCAACTGGTATAAAAGAAGTTCATGATGAAATTGAACGTATATTTGAATTAGCAAGAAGTTTACAATTAGTTGTACTTGATTGTGATACTATAAATCATCCCGCTCAATTACAGAAAACATCATTAGTACCAATAATTGTTTATTTAAAAGTAACATCACCAAAAGTTTTACAAAAATTAATTAAATCTCGTGGAAAAAGTCAACATAGAAATTTAAATGTACAATTAGTTGCTGCTGATAAATTAACACAATGTCCAACAGTATGTTTTAAAATCTTAATAAATAAAAAAAAAATATTCTATAAATATAATTATTCTATATTTCTAGGAAATGTTTGATTTAATATTAGAACAAAATCAATTAGAAGATGCTTGTAATACTTTAGCAATGTTTTTAGATACATATTGGAATGCTACACATCCAAAATTAGATGAAAAAAATGATTTAACTAATGATACAACACATTTACCACCACGTCCAACAGCTACATTAATTGCTCATTTACCTCCAATTAATCCTATTGGTACTGGACCTGTCATAACAACAACAACTACACGTCTTCTTCCATCATCACCATTACTTAATGATATAACACAATCTCAATTATCAATTAATCGTTATGGAACAACAAGCATGGGTGGAGAAAATTTTAATCAAAATCGACCATCTGCAACAAATTCTGATTATTATCGACCAACAATAACAACACAACCAATATCTTCTACACCTATTTATGATGATGATCGATTTGCTCATTATGAAATGGCAAATTTTCGATAGTTATATATCATCATATTTTCTTCTTCTTCTTTTTTTTTTTATTATTCGACAAGTGTTGATCACTTATATTTGAATGCAAGTTCATTCATAATACCTTATGTTACCCTCTTTTATTCTAGTCATTTATTGTCAATCATCTTTCTTTTTTTCTTCTCTTCTTTATTTCAATGTCTAAGATTGATTCTTAGTTCTTTATTTTCTTTTCTCTTTTACAACAGCAATCATTAATTTCTTTCTTTTCTTTTTTTTTTCTTTTCTGCAATTTGTATACTAATATTAAATGACGAATTTTTTTTTTTTTTGTTTCTTGAATGAATAATAATTAAAAAGAAAAAAAAACAATATGATTTGATAGTATGGATCTAAAAGCTGATGAATTTTCTTATTTGAAAATATTACTATCTTTTCATGTCAAAAAAGATATATATGGAATAATATTTATTAAAACTTGATTAATATTAAAGAAAAAAAGATACACATATATAAAAAATTAGCTTGGTTATATTTTGTTTCGAATGTTTTGATATCATTAATTATTTGTCTTGAATTTCATGTTGTTTTTTTTCATCAATTTGTTTACCTTGACCAAGTTGAGATTGTAATTCATCATTTATATCTATTGTTGCTTCAGCTGTTGGAACAATTTTTTTATCATGATGATGATGATGTTCATATTTATCTGATTTAACACCAAGTTCAGCTTTAAGCATATCATTTACATCAGACATTGTATGTATATTCAAAAAAACAATGTTTTTACTTTTGTTTCACTATTTTTTATGTATCATGATAAATATCATGTTATATATATAGATTTATTCTATTCGTTAGAATTACAATGGCGTAATATCTATCGATAATAAAAGAACGAAAGAAGAATGACATTAAGTATGTAAGACATATTTATTCTGATAAAATATCTTTTTTATTTAGGTATTCCTCAAGTGTATTGGAAGATTCTAGAGGAATATAGATAAATTTAATGAATTTTTATTATGTGAATAAACGAACTATTTTATATGAAAATCAAAAAAAAAAAAAGGTTACAATCAATTCCATTTTATTTGTTTTTTTTTCAATTGACAAAAAGAAAGAAAATTTTTCTTGTTACATTTAAATTGCTATTATTATAACAGAACGATCAAACATAAAAAATAAGGACATATACAATGACTGATGTAAAGTATGTTTTTTTCTTTGATTGATTATAATAAAGTTGAATAATTATTTTCTAGTGAAGAAAGTAATTTACAAACATTATTAAATGTTGAACATATTCGTCAACATTTAATTAAAGTTGGTTTAGTATGTACGATTATAATTAATAAAAATAGAATTTAGGAAAATTCTATATTGATTTTAGATTAATAAATATGGTCAAATAATATCAAAAGAAGATTATGAATCTACATATAAACATCATTCAAAAAGACGAAATATATTAAATAAAAATCTTAATGAGTTAGTGAGATTTTTTTCAAGTTTTTTAAAAGGAATTTTTTTATTTAATTAGTCATCGAAAATATCAAAAATTTGTTTATCGTCCATTAACTGCAGTTAATATACAATATCCAAAAGAAGATATAAAAGTTTACTTTCTTTTTTTAAAAATATAGATTTTTAATTAATATTAAATTAGGATTCAAAACAATATCAACAATTTAAAAATATTTCAACTTATCAATCAAAACAAGTAATAATATATTTTTTTTTCTATATTATTTTTCTGTTTTTATTAGAAAAACAAATCACAAACACCAACACGTCTTTCATCACCTAATCAATCAACACGTGTCAAGAATATATTTACACGTCGTAGTATCAGTCCAAAGGTATTATAAGATTATCTTTTATAAATTTTGACAGACATTTGTATTTATAATAACATAAAAACAGTAGAACTTAAGACATTTATTATTGATTCTTTTTCTTTCATATATATATCAGATTATCATAGAAATAAAAGAATAATAAACAAAATTAATAATGATTAAACTATATCATATATTTTATTTTTGAAATTTAAGAATAGATAAAATATTCTGAATAATGTTCGATAACAACAAGATAGAGAGCTGTGGGTTTTCACCGTTAAAAAGATGCATTGAATTTCGACAATCATAATATTGACTTGTATCTTCATTTAGATAATTCCAATAAATAATCGATGTATAATTACAATGATATATTATGCTTCTCAAACACTTATTGATTATGAACGTAATTTATTTGAACCTGAAGGTGATGAAATAATTGTTATGCAACAGCATTGTGGTGGAGAAAATCTTATTGTTTATAAAGGTTCATTAAAACCAAATGGTAATTAAAATAATTTAATTTTTAATTAAATAAGAAATTTATATTTAGAAAAATTTCAATTTGAATCTCGACGACATCAAGGTTATCCATTTGCATTAACATTTTATGTTAATGGTCTTATTGATAATCGTTTATCAATATGTTGTGAATCTCGTTATAAACATAATGTACGAATAGGTGGAAAACGTGGTCTATTCGGTATAATAACTGTTCAAAAATCCAAAGCGTGTAAAAGGTTAATTGAATTTAATTTAGTTTTTAGTAAAAAGAATTTTTTTAATTAAATAGATGTCGACATGAACAACGAATAAAAAGAATAGCAGAATTAAAAGCTCAAAAGGCATTGATTAGACCTGAAATATCAACTCCTGAACCAAATATTACTCGTCCAACAAGTCCTGAACCACCAGCTAGTTCAGAAGGTATATAGAGAACTTTTTTTAATTAAAAAACAAATTGAATTTTTCATTTTATAGAACGACATGAGCCGCCACGTCGTTTATCATTTTCTATTCCTGTATGAATTTTGTTCTTTTAAGATAAAAAAATTTCTCTTAAATTTCTTATTTATTTTTAGAATGAAAAGGAATTATCGACATTAGAGAAAAATTGTAAAGAAAAAAAAAGAATTATAATATTCTTATTTAGTTCATTTTTATTCTCTTTTCTAATTTAGCTGATCGTCAACGTCGTTCATCAATTGCTTCATCTGGAAAAGATAATAATCCTTGGATCAAAACAAGAGATAAACAAACAAATACAGATTTTGAGAAAGATTTTGTAAAAATTGATCAAAAAAAAGCATTTTAATGAAAATAACAAGAAAAACAAATAAAATAATGTTAATATTGCAGACATTTACATTAAAGATAAAATGAAGAATTACCATCACACATATTTATCTAGATTGTACAAGGAATTTAAAAAAGTGATTTGACTTATTTTGAGAAATTTTACTGACAAATAGCGCTTATTCTACGAATTTGCTGACTCCTTTCTGAAAGAATTTTATTATATTTGTTCGAAGTAATGTTCTCGTACATTAATGCACCTATTCATTCTCTCGAACAACTTTTTATAAACTTGGTAGCAATTCTCTTTCTGAAAACTGTCCATTTGCTCTCGAATACCATTATCAAGTTTATAAATATTTGGAAGAATTTTTGCCACAAAGGTGTTATTTAATTTTTGGGAATGGGCCGAAGTTGTGCGGACTTGGGTCTACTTAGTATACTGGACGATCCATCCATTGAACATCTAAATGATTCATTCCTCGTGTTGCCTTTTGTGTTGATGCATGATCAAGAGGAATCATACGGCCCTTGAGGCGTCAGTATTTCTTCACTCGTTCCAAAAACATTTCGAAGACATCTATTTGTATAGTATTCAGCTAAAACTGTTTTATCATTTACACAAGGAATGACTGTGTTCAAACCAAATTTAATAAAGAAAATTTCAGACATGTGTTTACCAACAAAACGTTGTCCTCAGGCTTTGGTTGGAGGAAGATCAATGCTTGCCACCCAAACTTGACTTTGACGCTTCATCTCTGGATCATAATGACAGAATCAACTTTCATCACCAGTGATAATATCATACACATATTTTGACTAATCATCGTCAAACGTTTTTTTTCTTTGTGAAACCAAGATAAGCATATAGAATAGTTTCTTCTGCTGCCGATCTAAACTGCAAAATGTGCTCTATTTGTTGGTATGTGAACTAACAACAATCGATTGATGGGCAACTTCATAGTTTTCTAGAGTGATCACAATTCTAAGTTGGCCATTATGAGATTCATCTTCGAAGTGATCTCTCCCACGATCAAATTGAACACCTCCGTATTACGGGATGAATTGTAGTATATCTTTTTAACTATATATCAATTATTTACACCAGTTTTCCGATTTTTCTTTTGACCAGAAAAAAATTATGTCACAATGTGTCACTTGAAACAATAAACAAAATACTGAAAAATATATATTTACTCTTACAACTATGGAAAGCACGTACTTCATTAACACTACTAATAAAATAAATAATCACCTCAAATATTCATCCTACATTACTAATTCTTCAACAAGCAGAGATGGTGAAATGGATCCGTGTTATTTAGAAGACGCGATCATTAAGTTATATACGCGTGTTTTTTTTTCTGAATATCTATATGATTCTAAAGCCATCGACACATGAGAAAATCCGGGGCCTTCTATTATGTCTCTAAAAAAGTCATAGTTTTTAGCGATCTCAACGGAAAATCCTAATATCAACCTTTTTTTATCCAATACATCATTAGTAAATGTGTTTATTTTTCTTATACCGTGCTCATACAATGGAAACGATTCAGATAAGGTTTTCATGCAAAAAAACAAGGAAAACAATTATTGGTTAAAAGGATGTTCTTGAAACAAAATAGACATCGTACCTCAAAATTTTGGTGCGATGTATAACAGCACTATTTTGTCTAAAGCATACGATCTATCACTGGTGATATTTATGTTCTATACAACTATACAGTTGGCAGAGTTGCCACCTCTTCTGCTTTTAGCAGAAAAATTCTGCTTTTTGAAGGTTTTTCTGCTTTTTTAAATATTTTATTCTTTACATTTTTAACCAACATTTTTCTTTCATAATTATAACAAAAATTTTGACCGTACTACCGAAGATGTATTGAGGATAAATAATGCCCAATAAGGATAACAACTTTTCTTTTACAAAAACCCACAAAATCGAAGACAATTTTATGGAAAATTACTTAAGTTGATTTCATTTAGCCACGCATACAACTAAATAGACTCATCGATACTCAGGGGCGTACCTTGGTGTCAGAGGCAGGAAGGCGCAAAGTCTTCATTCGTGTAGATTCAGCATAAAAGCATCCCTGAAAACACAGTTTTTTGACCAAAGCAAAAATAATATTTTCAGAAGCAGGGGTGCAGCGCCCCACACGATCCCTTCTAGTTACTCCCGTGCCGAAACTGAACCTTTCACTTTTGTCGTTGGACTGTTCGATTCTATATATGACTAGACGAATTTAAGTCGAACGATTTTCAAAAAAAATCTTATAGAATTTCGGCAATTTTGGGAAAAGAAAATCTTTCATCTCTGTTACGGAATCTTTAGTCTCGACATATTTCTAATAGTTACTGGTGTTCTTGTCTTATTCTAAATGAGAATAACTCAACAGTAAACAAAATTCTCATACCCAGCCGGTTATGAATGTTTATATTTTCTCTCACTTCAATCATCAAATTTTAAAAAGTTCATATGCTTCTTATATGTCCTTACCATCCTGTAGCAACCCTTATGTTGACTCAGCATTCTCAGAATTGAAACATTTATTATATAATAAATGGAATTGTACGAGAAGGAAACTTATAGCGCAGAAGTAAAAATACGTTTAATTTTCTCCTTATCATAACTAAGATGCGTAAATATCTATCAGAAAATTAAGATTTATTAAAAGCTATTAAATCAAATAGAAAATATGTAGTCAAAAGAAAATGTGCCCAATAATCCTATTCGCCAATTAAGTAGGTCTATCACTTGTTCTTGTATAACTCTGTTTTTTATCGATTCACTATTTTCTTGATTTTGTACAATAAAGATGAGAATTTAATGTAAAATTTCTTAATTAATACACTGGAACAAGTTTAAAAATCGTCTATGTGACAAAAAATAGGCTTTCTGTTTTCTTTCTGCTTTTCGACGATGAAATTTCTGCCATTTTCTGCTATTTATAAATTGTTTTCTGCTTTTTGGACTTTAGAAGGTGGCAACACTGACAGTTGGATAAAAGTGTTCTCCCTGCCACCTTTATTTCTATAATACCATACTTTGCTTCAAATTTATAGCCGAGCAAATATATGACATAAGAGTTTTATTTCGAAATAGTATACATCACACTGAAATAAAACTAATATGTCTTATCTTTATTTGACCATAAATTTGATGCAAAGTATGATAGCATTGAAATAAAAAGACGAAAGACTTTTATCTGAGAGCATAAATCACTTCAAGTAAGTAAGAAGATTTAATATTTCTCTGTCAAAGTTATTTAATTTAGCTGCTTATGTTGAGAATTGGCTCGCATAAATAGAATTGGTTCAAAATGAAAAGTACCATCAGTGTAGTTATTAGTGTCTAGCTAATTTCAAATGAATACATGTTGAGAATGATTTTAGAATCTTCTGTGCCTGTGTCGAAAAGCACCTTGGCATCTTTATGTAAAATGAAATGTGTCCTCAGACATAACAGGAATATTTCATAAAATGTGTCTCGTTGCATTTTCTTAGAAATATATTTTTCCAAATTATAAATGAGATCCTCCATGATGAGAAAGTGTACAAATGAAGTGAGGTATTAAGTAATTGACATCAGGTTTTTACCGAGGATGTTCTTATTTCAGAAAGATTTCTTCATGTGCAACAGTTTTTGAATGCGCATTACGTTGATTAGGTCTTATGACTGTTGAAACGAATATTTTCAGGGAGAATATCTAACAGACTTCTTCACAACACGATGCAAAGGAACATTAAGGTAACGTCAAGACACATTTTGTAATATAGAAAAAAATTTTTATTTATTATTTATTCTTTTTTATTAGCTTGTCCAACTGAGGACTGCCACGCCGGTTAAGACGAGGAAAGTAAAATATTGTCTATAATAAAATAACTTAGATATTAATCTGTACATAAATTCTTAGAAAGAAAAGGAAAGATTTGGAAATTCGAATATTTTTCTAGTCTGATGTACCTCGTGAAGCCATTTAAATATGTTGAAGGTCCAGTTTTATCTAGATAGTTGGAGATTTATGTCGATGAGCACACTAAAAGTCTTTTAAAATAGTCAGATATTCAAGTTTGCTGCTTTCCACAGTGTCAAACGTTTTTATACATGTTTAAAACTAAGCAGAAATTTATTTTAAAATGTTCATTTTTGCGAAGTATAGAAAAAAGTGAACGAAATAAACGTGTCTGTTTTACAAATTGATATATTAGTAATTATATAATTATCAACATTATCCACACCTATTCATCCGTAAAACTTACATGTAAAATCTTGTTTATTCCTTATCCTGTGATATAGATTCAATCTTTTTAATTGGAAAATTGTTACCCAAATACACAAAAAAGTGTCAAAGCATTCTTTAGATAGTGAAATATTTAATTAAAAAGTATCTCATTTGAGAAGCTTCGGTTCCTGTTATGAAATGACAACTATTAAATTGGTACAAATTCTAAAGTTTGCATGTCAAAATTCTTTAAAGCTACAATTCTTCCAAATTTTTCAAATTTCAACGAATTCAATAGGCCAACGGAAGCGTCCATTAATGCAATCCTTATTCATAATTATTTTGACTCTACCATTGAAAATTTAGTAAAGATCAGAAATCAGAAATTTACTTTTCTGTAAAATCTCTAAAATTGATAGATCAAAAAGAGTATGAGATGCATTGATTTAATGAGAATTTCTAGAGGTCTTACACAAAAGTAAAATTTTGCTTAAAGAGTTAGAAATCGGAGATTTACAGAAAACTGGTAACAGTTTGAGATTTGTCATGCCCTCGATTTTATATAAAATATTCTGTTTCAAAAAAATTATTTTCAATTTGAAATATGAATCATATATTGAAATAATATTCCTTGTAAATAGATCTAATCCTAATGATAAAAATATACAAATCTTATCTATGACTGCATACTCTCAAGTTCTGTTGAATATTTAAGTTAGTGATTTATCAGAACCGAAAATATCGCAATTTATAAAATGATAGATTTCCCTCAAAATAAATAATAAAATTATTTAATGTTATATCGATATACAACAAGACAGTTTTTATTTAATGGAACTATATAAATCGATTTCTTGATCTTGAAAAATATTTTAGAGAAAATTTCAGTTATTCATTTTTATATGTCTCGTATGAAAAATGATATGAAAAAAGTAACAAACTATCATTTTTTTGGCATATTGACTTTTTCCATTACCTTATATTTACTAACTTTATATTACATCTTCTATATTTTATTTCTCTCCTGATTATTTCCTTTCTTCATGACTATGAATATTTAATTTTTTTTGCGTAGACCTAACTATCATCATACTTGATTCAATTTTTTTTTATTGACATTCCGGATAATAAAAAGATAGGATGAAGAAGAAAAGTGTCAGAGAATAATAATAATATATATATATAGGGGTTGTCATAATTATAGACCCCCTAATAAAAAAAATGTTGTTCTCTATATTTAATGTTTGTCAAACCCTTGACTTTAACTTCCTGAATGTCGACAAATTCTTTCATTCTGTTCTATAGGTTAGAAAAATCGAAAAATCTCTCTCCTTAGTGTATTCAACTGATTAACGATATGACAGAACGTAAAAGACTATTTTTATTCTTCTATTTTGTCTTCAATTTGGAGATGGCGGTAATCAAGAGGTTAATTTTTTTTGTAATACTACATCTCTTTTGTATTCTACACTTCAGTTAGAGTATATTTCGATATACTTTATGTCAAAAACCGTAATATGTCAGATATCTTTTAGATTTCTATTATGTACCATAGTCACCTTCTTATAATACATATTATTTTCGTAGTCCGTATCTAGTAATACTGAATAAAGTATGTTAAACGAATAATGAAACATATACATATAGAAATAACTTATTGCAGAACTACGGTAAACATAGTTGACATCAATGTATCATCATCAGCTCAACACAGAGAGAAACAAAATTAATATTTTAATCTATTTTAATAGTAATAAGGTTGCATCATTCAGAATAGCAGTTGGGATCTTGTCTAGGTCTTTCCAGAAGAGTTTGTAAGTTGTTTTGATTATATATTTATTTTCTTCTTATTTCTATAATAAACTAATTTTATATGTATATGTCTCATTATTCGTATACACTGTATTTAAGATCAGCCTTCTCCTGATTCTAGTGTAACTTCACATGCTCTTTCTATTCATAATCCAATAATTCTCCAGTAGTTTACTGCAAAACCACAAATCTGAAAGATAGCTGACACTGCGGTTTTTGATATAAAATATATCAAAATATACTATAACTGAAGTGTGGAATACAGTAGAGATGTAGTATTACAAAACAAAATGTTAAATTCAAAGGTTTGGCAATCATTAAATATAGAAAAAACTTCTTTTTCACTGGGGAGTCTATAATTATGACACAGCTGTTTTTCAGTTTTTTCTAATCATTTCTTCACACAACAACGAACGAGAAGCAAAGATTGATGTAGTCTATAGTACTTAAGTAGCCTCATATACAGACAACAATAGTGGATGAATATCATTTGTTGTTAAAATAAACGAAAGAGTTTCTGTATGTGAACATAAGAGGGTCTATAATTAAGGCAACCCTTGTATAGTTATACTTACAATTACTAAACTCAAATACTGGTATTAAAAATATAATACGATATTTTTTATGTTTCATATTCTTAACTGTGTTAGAATAGGTATGCAGGTAGCTAACTAGATAAGCAAATAGATGGATATGTGATTAGCTATTTCGATAAATAAATAAATAGGTAATGAGTGAAGTAGACAGATTGCTAGGTAGGTCTATAAGTAAGTTAATAGATAAAGAGATAGATCTATCTGTCTGCGTATCAGTTATTAAAATAATATAATTTGGTTACATGAAAAATTCATGGACAAAGCATGCTAGAAAAGAGAACGGATAGCGCAAATGCATGAGAAATCTAGATATTTTAGAATACTAAATGTGACTTTCGCCTGCGGGAAAAAAATGTTTACCGCGACTAGGTGTGAAAAAAACTGAGAATCTATAATGTATAAATTGTTATAAATTTAAGGCAGTATAAGAAATAATCGTTTTTACAGAGTATTCTTCTCAACATTGTTTGATCATCACTAGAAACCGAAATTATCAACCGGAAATAGTTGAATTTTGTACACCGTTTAAATGGCTCAGTCTCAAAAAAGATACTTTTTTCCCTATATATAGCGATTTGAAAATGTTTTGCAGCAAAACATTCTCTGACTTTAAGTAGCCAGCACTACTTAATCGATATCAATAGCTATTTTAAGTTTTGCTAGCTATTTAATATATTCACCGCGAGGTAGGTGGAAAAATAAAGAAGTTTAAATAATGATCCATTGTTAGACTGTATATCATTTATTAATCAAAGAAATCTATACTGTCAATTTATTGTTCACGTGGATATATTCAAATTGTTACTAATGATGACTATTTCTCACTCATTTTCAGATAACAACTCCAATTCGAGCAGGGAGTGAAAAAGAGGAAAATTAAATAATTCAATTTAAGTAATTTTAACTAATCATGCGTTTTAAAACTATATTTTATTTATTAAACAAAAAATCTATATTACAAATATATATATTGGCTGACTGTAGATTAGAATTTTATAGAATATGCAAACATGGAGTTTCGCATTTCAATTACTGACTGCTAAAAGCTCATCATTATGAATGCTGACTATTTTAGAAACAATATTTTATCTTTATTCTGAAATTTTATTAAGGATTCAGCTATTTAAATAATTTAGTAGTTGTAAATATCGTTTAAATAGTTGAACTTTTACTTTGAATAGCTACTTAAACGAAAAGTTACACGAATATTGTAGACGGGTCTTATTTTAAGCAGCTATATCGAGTTTTAAATAGCTATAAAATTTAATTAAAAAGTATCTCTTTTGAGAAGCTACGCGTTTGCGTTTAAACACGTCTTTTAATTTTTTTTTTGTTTAGATATATTTTAAAAAAAAATTTTTTTAAAGTTTCATTTTTTTGCTATTTCATATAGCAAATGATTCGGCGAAATGGTTAATATCTGAAGCTTGAACAGCCATCAAGTTATTTGTCTGTGTAAAAACTTTTCATGATATATATTCATCTGTCATTCAATCAATTAATTATTTGTATTGATCTAATGTTTTTAGTACATTGTGAGTGACCAAATCAGATTATGATTGTATAAAAGTCGATCCTATCAGAGTAGAACTGGGTGTTATGTTACCACTGGTAGCAATACTAGTTGTTGTAGCTATATGAGAAAAAAACACGAGGATTAACGATGAAACTTCCCCAGATGACTTCCTTCAATTTCAATAATTTTTTGTCGATAGATATTACATAGTGTTCTAATCAAGACTGACAAAGGATTCAGGTTCCTATTCTTGAACTGTCGCAAGCTTTTCAAAAAAAATCGTATTTTCGAATATTTTTCTGAAACTATATTTAATTGACAAGTTCGCGATAATATGAATACTGTTTTTTTTCATAATTTGTGAAAAGTTCCATTCCTTTATATGTGACAGTTGTTGTACTTCAAAACAGCTTCGATCAATGTTTCTTAGGGATACGTACTCTGAACACTCCTTTACCAGTGGTAAAAGAATCAACTTCTTTGATTAAAATATATTAGAGATAAAAGAAACGTTTGACCTACCGTACAGGAATGTTACATACACAGGCTGTAAAAAGAGTTCCAGAACATCTAGAGTTTATGTTTTTGAAATGTGAACTTCGCAAAATATTCTTGTGCTGCGCAATAGTGTTAAAAATCGTTGATTTTTTGAAAAGTACATCAATTGAAGACACACAGTCTAATTTTATGAAACTCTTTATTCACGACAATGTGTGTGAGGGCTTTAGTTGCAGATAGTGTCAGGACAAAACTGGGAAATAGACATATTGAAAATTCGATGATCCGACCAAACCTTAGTAGAAACCTATATTCTTTTCGAATATTGACTAGCACATTATGTAATATCTATGCATAACAAATCATTGAAACTCGAAGGAAATATATATGAAGATTTCTATGTAAGTCTTTGTGTTAACAATTTCATTGCTTTGTTTTTCTTCTTTACAAATAATTTCATTTAAGAATTAGGCGTGATCTCGATATATCAGGAAGAACTTTAAATGAGCTATCGTTACATTTCAAAGAGAGATTTCCAACCGGAGCATATTAACTCATACTGCTGATAAAAAATTTTAGAGGCATTATGAGAAAAACAGAGACAGAATTTCCCTTTGATAATGTCTTCAATAGTACGCTACATAGTCCTTATTATATCCTGAAAGAATTAACTCGCATGGGTGAGTTTTTCTTATTGCACTTCGTGATAGGTTAAAAATTCAGTAAAATATCCGTAACTTGAAACAAAAGAACTAATAATACGAATTCTCTTAGAGTTTTTATTGACATGTGCGTCCTTTCAACGAGTGAAACATGTATTCAAGGAGAGGATATCAGTTAGTGAGTTTTCTCGTCAAAGGAGGAAAGTTGATAAGGGATAAAATTTTATTTTTTCTATGCAAATCGCTTAGAGAAACTGTTCAAAAGTAATCTCTATTAGAATTAGTCGTATTGCATTCGATTATGTTGTACTCAAATCATCTGAAATAGTCAACAATTTTCATATGTATACAATATATGATCACTGATAATAAATTAGCCAGCTTAATTAACAGTATAATAGTTGATCAGTTTAGTTTTCATTTGATTTGATAAAACTTTTTAAGTGCTACAAAATAATATAGAAATATGCTACCTGATATAATTTTATGTAGAGCATATTGCTCGAATATGTATTTCTTATAAATATTGTTCATTAAAATCGTGCATTTAACGAGGAAGGTACCCCAAGTAACTCACTGCTTTTGAGTTCGAACTTTTTCCACAATGTAGATCTCAGTGAGATTTATAGCCATTTTATTGGAATTTTAGCCTATAGTACGGTATACACCAACAAGTCGAGTGATGATTTTTCGACCTGAAATTCTATCCATAGATAGGCCTACGTGTATCTAAAACGCTCTGCAATTTTCAGGTCAAAAGAATGTTTTCTTCACGAGATACTGAATTTTCAAAAACCACTCATACGTTACAAAAGATGCGAAAACTCCACACTTTGTCGAAAATTCTTTTGAGCGGAATTTCAGGTTGAAAAATCATCATTCAATCTGCTGGCGTATACCGTACTATAGGCTAAAATTCCAGTAAAATAGTTATAATTCGGGAAGAAAGGCTTATGAACCCTTATCCTTTTGAAGTTTTTTATTTTTCATTAAGGTCTACATTATACAAAGAGTTCGAGCTCGAAAGCAGTGAATCACTTTGGGTACCTTCCTCGTAAGTCAACTTATTAAATTATATAATCAAGCTGATTTTATATGATTCGACAGAACTTTCTAGACACTACAAAATAATATAAATATATTCAAAAAAATATATTGACTACTAGAAAGTGTCTCTATGATACTGGGCTTATTTTTTGCCATTTATAAAGTTCTGTCAAACCAAATGGAAATTACCTTGATCAACTATCATATTGATAGTTAAAGAGACCTGATTATTATCAGTCATCGCATATGAATTACTTTTAAACAGTCTTTGTAAAAGCTTTACGTAGAAGAGATTGAATTTCATCCCGTATTATTTTTCCTCTTTTACAAAATCTGTATTTCTTTGATCAGTATATTTGTTTTCCAAACTATGAGAATACTAATCTCGGTAAGCAAATACACTATGAAGAAGAAATATTTGTTTGACGGTCTAGAAATACCACTAAACTCGAGTCAAAATGAGTAGAATAGAACCAAAAGAAGAAAATGTCAACATAAGAAAGAATAATAAAATAAATAGAAAGACCATCAAGACGTCAAAGCTTTTCTTTTTCGTTCTCTCTTGTTTGTAAATGAAAGAGTAGTCATAATATATAATCACTCGATATTTATGATTTGACATAAGAAATAATGTCAACCAGCTCATAAATTACTAATGTTTTCGACTACTTTTTAAAGATCAAAAATGTCTAGGATATATTCATGTCTATTCTAAAATTCTTACTGGTAAATTACACTAGAAAAAAGACGCAATTATCGGGTGAAAATCTATATTTTTGATTTATAATTTGAGAAAAAGCCTCTATTTTTAATAAATGTAATTGAAAATTGGGGTTTTTAATGGAAAACTGATTTAATTTTTAAAAACGCTCAGCTATTTTTCCCTAGATAAGTATTCTTGTTAGATTATAACTGTCATCAATCATCGAATACATTCATCCAATTCATAGGATCGATAATAAAATCTTCTAGTTAGAATGTTTGCTGCCAACACCTTTCCCTTTATTCAAAAAAACATACTATAACATATCATGGAAAATCCGAAGAAAATAACAAGGACAAAAAGATAATGAATAGAAAAGTGGTGGAATAAACTCGCATTCGTGAAGAAGATAAAAAAGAATGATAAGAAGAATCCATGATCATAGAGACAAAAAGAGAGAGAGAATGGAAGTCTATGTAAGGTTCGACTCATATATATATGATGGCAGAACGAAGAAAAGATGAAAAAAAAGAGTATCTCATATCCTTACATTTATCAACAATGAGTAGATTATTTTTTGCATATATCGCTTAGTAAATCTCCAGAATACAGAACACCGAGAGAAAAAGGAAAAAGAACAGAAAGAAAATAAAGAATTTAAGATTTTGCTATATGTCTGCTATTGCCGGTAAAAGGATTAAATTTCAACCATATAGATTTTTTAAAATTATTCAAAAATGTGTAACAGATTTGTTTTAGATATATTACAGTGAAAGCTTATTGTGCTTTCAAACATGTAAATTGAGAACATATAACGACTATAATTGAAATCGTCGAAAGAAAGTTTCATCACCGTTAAACTTCTGTATAGTAAATATTAAAACTAACTTAAAAGTATAAAAAAAAAGGATTAAATATGGATACATAACTAAAGGTTTGGAATCAACTATTTTGACTAGTTAATAATTATAGTATGGTAATAAGCCAAACTTACGTAGTATTAATGAGAATTACGTGTTGAATATTATCGACCAATGTAAATTAACCTTTTGACGGGCGGTGGATTTTATGTGCACCTTTTCTTTTTTTCTTTCTGTTCTTCCGCACTTCCCTCCAACTTTTTTCACTCAAAACTCATCTGTCAAAGAGTTAATGAAATTAGACAGACATACAAGTAGAAATTTTGATGAATAATAGTGTAAAAGATGAATGAAACTTCATATATCTTGTAAGAATTCTAAACGAAGAACATAATTACATTTAGGGAAAAATAAATATTTACGATTCTGATTAAAAGCACTGAAAACATCTAATATACATATATCCCAGTCAAAGGTGAGAATCAGAGGAACGCGTACATTTGCAAAAAACTTCTTAAAACATGTATTATCACGTAAGTTATATGAAATATTTTCATTTTTTGCGTATAAATACAAACTATCAATACACGTGGGGAGTTACATTTTGTAAGTACATATATGCATATATGGAAACACAAATTTTGAAATTTTTTAGTAAAACATGCGGGATTGTGCACGAAATCTACTTATGCAAATACTCGCATGTTCATACAAAACGTTATCTTTGTGTCCTTGTAAAATAGTGAGATATTCTCTAAATCTTTTATGTCAATACAAAAGAAGTCTATTTATGAAAGCCAATACTAAATCGATTCTGTGTTGACATGTGAAGTTTTACTATTTTATGTTCTATATACTGCTTGTTGCAAGAATTTTGTTTTTCTTTCTCATTTCCAATATTTCCGGCATAATTTGGATTCAAAAATTTGTTTTTTCTTCATTATAAACTAAAGTAATTGTATCCGTTATAGGTATAACATTATTATTTTTTATCAATGTTCAAGAATCCTGCTCATTAATCGTTGAAAAAAGTCTAAAAATAATGGCAAAACAAAACATTTGAAATATAAATTCAACAACACTATATGGTACAAATCATATAAGATAAAAACTATTTTCTATTTTCATCACATTTATTACAATATTTTTCAATTTAATGATGAATAAAATTTCAAGATTTCTGTTTTTCATTTGTATTATGATCAGTTGTATATATATTATTTATCATTATTCAAATATGTCAGATTCTATATCATTTACATCTAAAATTAACCAACAAAATATATTTCTTAAGGTCGATAATACAGAAGGATGGATATCATCATCACTTTATAATGAATTTAATTCTTATATAACAACTCGTAATAATAGTAATATTAGTTATATTAAAAAATCATTTATTATCACAAATGGAACAATAAAATATTTGCCATTAAATACTGATTATATTAGTTTTATAAAAGAAGATAAAGATCGAATATATCCTTATTCAACATACAAATGTTCAAATATCACAAAAACATCTTATAAAGAAGGTAATGAATATTGTATATTAACTAATATTTATTATGAATCATCAACTAATAAATATTATTTTTATCAAAATCCATCTGAAATAAAAAAAGATAAACGAATAAGAGATACATTTATAGCTACATATGGAAATTTTAAATTAAATATAATTAATAATGATAAAATGATTAAAAATTTAAGTTATTCATCTATTTTAAGTAAACCTAATTTAGTAGTTCATCCACCTGATATGAATTATGCACATGGTTTTCTTGAAACATGTGGTCCTCGATTTTGGGTTATATCCGAATGTCAATCACATTCATCTTATATTGATCCAACTAAAATTCAAATTTATATTACATCTGATATATTAAATAGTGATCCTTCACATTGGCGAAATTATGAAAGACAATCAGATGGAACATATTTACCTAAACGACGATGGGAAAGAATAATTCAATCAATGTTTTCTATTTATCCCTTATTAACATATAAATCATTTAATGAAACAACTGTTTTATTTGAATATATGTTATTAACAAGTATGCAACGTGGTCGAACATCTGTTTGGGGACATTATTATTCAGATAGACCATTTCAATCATATCCATTTCCTACAATTAATTATCGTCGTGCATATTTAGATTATTCTGAATGGATATTGAATAATTTTAATCTTAAATCAAAATTTCAATTAACAAAAATTCAAGAAGAAATACAAAAGAATAATATAACAGAACATATTCCTATATGTAATGATTTATGTCAAATTAAACAAGAAAATAATAATTCATTAAATGAATTTACTGGTGAATGGATTGCTGTTTTAAATCGCAAAGGTGTTGGTCGTCGTGAAATAATAAATGCTGATGAATTAATTACAGCTTTATTAAAAGTATTTCCCGATCATTCTAATCCATATTTAAGAGTATGGCCAAAACAATTGAATTTTGATGATAATCTTTATGAAACAGCACGTATGGCTCGATCAATACGTTTATTAATTGGTGTTCATGGTGCAGGTTTATCAAATACTTTATTTATGAGACCAGGTGCAATTCTCTATGAAATAAATCCATATGGTTGTCGTCATTTATCATTTAATTTTCATCGTTGGGCTGATGTTTTTAATCTTCAACATGCTTTATGGATTCCATCACAAGGTGAAAATCAAAGAAAAGACGAAAGTTGTCATCGTGAATCATCAACAACATTAAATGTAAAAGAAATAATTGATGAAATTAAAAATATGTTAGAAAATGAAATTCAATATCGAAATGGTTATATTAAACGAGCATTAAATATAATAACTGATACAACACTTCCTGAATATCCATCATTTGGATTTGAAAATATTTTATAAATATTATCTTCGTCTTTTTTTAACCGGTTGGCTATGAATTTAATGTTTCCAATAAAATTTTACTTACAGCGTTTCAAATACTGAAATACATATACTATATTTATTCTTAAAAGTTTTATAAATTATGAAAATCTTAAAAAACAATCACTAAGACATAACCTTATATCATACTCTGTACATTGATAGCTTGAGGGTACGTCTTTTCTCTTCGGACAACACATCTGGATGACATCGCGAATTATTTATAGGCGAAAATCAAGTAATTGCATCATTTGATTTGCAGTCATTTTTGACAATATAAATGCATTGAGAACTATTATATCCAGTAAGTGGAAAAATAATTTTTTTTATACCATTTCATAGATTTTCTGACTGATTCAGAGTAGCTTATCTACATATCCAATTGATCGACAGCTCTCGTGTAGTCAGCAATATAAATTGGTTTCATGAGTTTTGCTTTGCTTTAGGATCCGTTTTCTTCATTTATAACCATATCAGCCGTATGTATGGTCGATAATATGAAGACATCCCCTTTGTCGTACCATTTCAATGCTAAAAGGTTTTAGTGTGTTTGAATAACTATGGCTCTCTCTCGAGTTTCTCATCGAAGTTTAAAAAATCCTGTTCAATTTTTTCACGTAGTGTCATATGCTCCAGTTCTTCTATGGCAGAGTTTTTCAAACAGTCTAGAACTTCAATACCAATTGTCTACATCTAAATTATGACCTTTATCGAAATAATCGTTCGTCAAAGACATGATGATACTCATACTCTGCCGTACTTCCCGTGTAGATGATGAAGTCAAGCAGAAATCCTGTGATGCAGTCACACCGAATGTAAAGTTTGAGTCTGAAATGATGTCTCTTTGATAGGATATATTATTTGAATGCAAGTCGACTTTGCCCGAGTATAAGACTTTCGTCAATCACTAAGTTTTGATAAGGAATCAGCGTTATTTTGAACGTATGTTTGAGGTGATTGACAATAGGTTATATTTTGAAAAGCCTATCGCCTGTTCAATGATATCGCAAGAAATACAAACATCCATCTCTAGTAAAAAGTTGAGAAAATACTAGAGTTGATATCAGATGATCTGAAAACCGGCGATCCGATATTCGATTTTTTTTTGTATGAGTCATAAATCTTGTTGTGGTCAGAAAGACGTAAATTCCATTTATATCCGTCAGCTTCCATCTGGACATGTGTGCAAAAACAGGTGTTAACTCCTGATTATGCTTGATATCTATTTGTTTCTTCTGAAATAAGATCAAGCAGTACATCATCAAAGAATATCTCGAAATACGCCATTGGGTTGTCTGATAAATTCTCTGAATACCTTGATTTACTCGAATTAAAATCAAACAGCTGAGGTTTGAAAGGAGTATCGAACCATTTAGTCTTGGATCTTAGCTTTTTCTCAGGTGGAAAATGGATATCTTCTGACGAGGCTTCAGATTCGTTGGAGTCGCTTGATTAATCACTTTGCGAATCAATATTTTTGCCATCATTAGAATCAGAATCAGCCAAAATTTTCGAAACTCGTTCTCTTAAAATTTTTTTTGTCGACACCATTTCTCGTTTATATGTAGTGATTCAGTGTATTAGATTGACAAAACAAAAAAAAAAGGGAAATATGGTACATATATATATATATAGTCACCTCATGCGCTATATCACCGAAAATGAAAAATTCTATGAGGTGATATAAGAAGACATTATCAACGAGACGGAAAGGAAAGCGCGTAGAAAATATCAGAATGCATTCGAAAATTACTCAAGAATCAACCGTGTGAAAGCATCATCACATGATTATCATGTTACTAAACCAGATACAATATGACAACAAAAACAGAAAGCATAGGAGACAACAGACTTACTGATATCTTGCACAAATGTCATCACCTTAATCAGGTATCATACATGATACTTCTGTAGCCTATCGGTTAATATTACAGTTTATTTTATAAGAGTTAATTTTATCTTTTTATCTAATATTTTTTATATGATACATAAATTCTTCTTTTTTAAAATATTTCATCATTTATTAAAAGAGATTTATACTCTTTTAAAATTCTATAACTTTTTTTTTTATTTCAAATCAATGATCTTTTATTGAAACATTCTAATTAATAAAATAGATGTATAGAATTAAGAATTGATTTATACTTAAAAGTGAACAGTACAATAAGCATCATTTGTACCCATAAATGTATGATCACAATGTTTGGGTTCAAATACTTTACATTTATCTTTACATGCTTTTTGTGTGCATGTTGTATCAATAAATGAACGAAGTGCAATTGGTTTACAACGAAGACCAGAACAACATGAACAAACACATGATAATAAACCGGTTGAAGGTGTAGCAGTTGGACGACCAGTAGTTTGACGAGCTGTTGATCGAGAAGTTGCAACAACAATTTGACTATAACTAACAGTCAAACAAACAGCAAATAAACATGAAAGAATGAAGAAATAATTCATAGTCTATAGAAAAAAGAAAATAGATTATTACAATAATTGCATTTATATTTACCTTAATTTTTGTCTTTAAAAATATATTTGATATTCTCAAGAAAATGGTAAAAATTATCGAGTTTATATATATTTTATATTTCACAAGTGATGTCAACGTGAAAATGACCAAATGTTATTTTGATTTTTTTTTTCGAGTTTGACTAAATAAGTTAATATTTGCTTTTTAATATCTATAAACGATAACAAGAATAAAAAGTAAAGAGAAAAAAAAACCAAAATCAATACGTTTTTAATAGAATGATTGGATTATAAGAATATGATTGTCGAATTATATCGTTTTAATAAATAAAAATTATTCATAATCGATATGTTTTTTCCTCGGAAAAAATAATATTTATTCGAAATCCATATAAATGTGTTTTATACATTTCAACTATATTTATGTTCAAGAAGTATTTTTTTAATAAGAATAAAATATTCGAAATTATCTTTTATCAGAAAGGTAATCAATAATTGAAGAAAGAGATAAGTTATTTTAAAAAACTTAAATCAAATAGAAATTTTTTAGATATAAAATGGTTTATCGTGTCTAATTAATATCACTGAAATAAAAAAAAATTGAAGAAATATTTATTTCGAACAAATACTTGAAAATAGTAAAATGCTTACAATCATATTATTTGACAGATTAATCAATATTGATCGATCAGTAACTACCAATGTAAATCCACTGTAACAACAAAAAAGTTTTCTCATGCTATTATACCTCATATTCACATAGCTGTAGTATTGCTTCATGTTATTTTGATAAGCTTTTTTTTCTATTAAATAAAATTTTATCTAATATATGATTAAGATCCGAATATATCGATTATCTTTTGTCATTCACCAAAAACATTAGTATAGCAATGTGTGTATAAGCTGGGAAAAAGTCAAAATTCCAGTCAACATTTTTTCTCGGTGACTTATATATGGTTGAATAGAGCTCAAAAAACTGTGTAAAAAGATGTACTTTAAAAAAGATTTTCACGGTTTTATATATGTTTTATATATGTTAAAAAGCTCAAAATACTCAGATGATTATATTATATAAAAATATCTGAGTATTTTGAGCTTTTTAATTTATGTAAAAGAGTGGAAACATGTTTTTAAAATTACATTTTCTTACACAATTTTTTGAGCTCTATCTAACCATATATGAATCATCGAGAAAAAATGTCAACTGAAATTTTGAGTATTCCCGATCCTATGTAAATATCATAGAAACTATAGAGGATTTTAACTGGTAATCTAACTGTAATTAAATGCAATCAAATTCTTAGATGAATCAGTTACATTCTTATGGAAATTTGTTAGTAATCAATGAAAGATACATTACTCATAGTTTACAGTGATTTTTGAATAACAAATCAGCGTCTGAAAACGTTTTTCGACTGGTATGAAAAAAAGTAGAAAACAGTAAAAAACGTCAACGCATTACATAAAATAATTTTAAAACACAATCTTTTCGAATAAAAATACGTGTATCAGATAGCCCATGAAAAACTAGCTTTACATATATATCTCTATTAAAAAAAAATTGAGATCAACAGTTGAAAAGAAAACAATGCTCATTTTTCGTTACGCGATGACGTTATAAATAGGATAGTTTTACTTAAGCTCGCTTTAGAAAAGTATAGCATATAGAAAACCCTCTGTTATGGGAAAAAATACATCCATTGGCATAGTCTTAATTAGTTTGAATTAACTTTGTATATACCAGACTGTTTCGATATACGGATTATATGAAATCATGGTCTAAAAGTAGGAACGTTCTTTGTATACTAGTGACCTCTCTGTTACCAATTATCAAATGCAATTTAAAGCACGTATTTCCGGAGCACAATGTGTTTTCCTACACTTTAGACCATGCTCTACAACACGGCAATAATGATTTCTTAAGATATTGATTTCGAACTCCCGGTCGTGAAGTTACACGTTACGCGCTCAAGCCGATGTATGTATCTTTTGTTGTATTGAAGTACACTATTAGGCATCAAAAAAACATTTTTATGGAAGTTTGATGACGAAATTAAAGTGAATGACAAGTAATTGTAAAAAAAAATTAATAAAAAACTATAAGTATATCATATTTCAATAGGACCATATATTTATCTGTTCATGTTCATAAAAATATTCTATAAGTCCATTATTAAATAGACTGATTGAAACGACGTCTGGCTATTTGATAAGCTAATTTCAATGTGGTCTCAGCTTGTTTGGCAAATTTAGCTGCGAAATGGATTGTGACAGTTAGAAATATCATTATAAACATAATTAACAATGGTATTCCTATCACAATTTCCATGATCGATAATTGTCTTTTTGATGATGAAGTATTGGTATTGTTGTTGTATTGAATTTTTCGTGAATTGGCATTTTATTCTAATGAAAATACATAATAAAATGCTGTTGGATCTATAAAAGTGAGACCAATATAAATTAAAATTGTTGATAATCCAAACCATAAAATCAAGATAATGAATAAAACTCAATGTGAAGACTTTTTTTCTTGAAGATGTACTTATGCTTGCACCACCGACTTCTAAATCACAACTACTACGATCTCTGCGGTTCATCATAGCTAAAAATAAATATTTAAATAAAAAATGATTTTTTTTCAGATTACAACAATAATTTATGTTAAGACGTTTCTTCTACATAAGTAAAATTGTAAGAAGAGGGTGAACCCAGGACGAGTATTACGGTTGTCATAAATGGTTGTATACAACGTCGTAAACGACCGCGCACGATCGTATACAATCAAAAGTACGACCGTGTACGATCGTATTTCGTCGTATACTTGACTCCTGAAATACGACCGTATTTTCGTCGTGTCGTATACGACGAAATACGGCGTAAATACGACCATCGTAAACGATCGTACACAGTCGTATACAACATCGTTTGTCCTCGTATTCACACTCTCATCTCCAAAGAGAGAAGACGGCAACTTCCTGTTATCCTCTCTCTCGTATCTCTGCCCTTATTCTCAATACCAGGAATACTTACTTGTCCGCTGGATATACAAATGGACCTAAAATTAAAAAAAAAAAAAATTAATTAATATAATACTTACTTGTCCGTTTATATATATAAATGGATCTAAACTAAATAAAAAACAAAATATTTAAATTAAAAAAATACTTACTTGTCCATTTGGATATATAAATGGACCTAAAATAAATAAAAAAAAATTATTTTAATTACGAAAATATTTACTTTTCCAGTTATATGATAAAATAGATCTAACGAAAGCAGTACTGTCGGATCCGACGTTTTTCGACAGGAGCATATCACCGGATTCTGTTGTGGGAATCCGACGATTTCCGATGTCGGAATTCATTAAATTCCACCGGCTTCCAGTTATCGGTTTCCTATCGAATCCAATTGTCGGATAGTGTCGGATTCGATAGGATCTGATGGGATGGTTTCGACCTTGATAGTCTAAAGACAAATAAAAAGAAAATATTGAAACAAAAAAATATTTTTTTTAAAATTTTATTATGATCAATAATATGACAATGAAAAGTAAAATCTATTTAAATATTTAAATACTTAGTGTTCGATATATAGTTCGGAATAATGCAAAAAATATAATTTAAAATGTTTCATATTGCATTCTACGTTCTGTTGGATTCTGTGCTGAATTCAATAGTTAACAGTATGGCCAAGAAATGAATCTCAGTTTACGACTGATCTACGACTGTATACGATCATATACTACCGCCGTGCACGACAATCATTTACGTTGGGCGTATACGATGATCGTATTTGAACGTATGAGATCATAACCATTGATCATATACGTTCATCGTATACGATGGACATTTCTAGACGTATTTCGTCGTATACGACCGTTTACGATCGGGCGTGATTGACCTGGGATGACAATGAATCACGTATATCAATTTTAAAAGCTGCTTTAAAAGAAGAGCGCATTGCCGAAGATGTAAACATAGATTATTTGGCAGACTCAACTGAAGGTTTTACTGTTGCTGATTTAATAAAAGTTTGTCAACAAGCATCAATAGTAGCAAAAAATAAAAATAAAGAACAACAACAACAACTAATCATCAATTGAATCAACCACCTGAAATTAATGATGATCATTTAAAACAAGCTATATTTTTTTTTAAAATTCATTTAAAAACACACAATCTCATCTCGATGCTTGTGCAACAACATCTAGATATTTCAATAGCGAACAGGTAATAATCAAATATTTAGAAAGACAAAAAGTCTTTTTTTATTTAGGGTCAATAGTTAGACAATGATGTTGAAAGAAACTGATCGAAAAAATTTTTAAAAGTTCGATTTTTTTTATTTTTAAATAAAAAGAATTATTATTGTTAAAACAAAAGAAAAAAACTTTATATATTATTTGATTCAAGTAGGGGTGTAATTTTCCTGTTAAAGTTAAATAATTTTAAATTATCAAAAATTTAAATTTAAAATAAATTTAGCTTATTTTTTTCAAAAGTTAAAATTTAAAATAAATTAAATTATTTATTTCTCATCATTTATTAAATTATAAATTAAATTATTTCATCTGTTTGAGTTTTTATAACGTTTCAAAGAATATTTCGAAGTGGTCCTGATAAATTTTCCAGGACTAGCTATAGGTAGCCAACACAACTTTTCAAGGACCATTTGAAAGCAGTCTCTACAACTTTTCAAGGGCTATCTTGGAGTGTTTCTAGTAAGTTTTCGAGGGCTAGTTGAACGTTTATCAGAATATATTTAGCAACTCTTATGATTGCTACCAATTGAGTCTCCTAGTTTTAGCCTGAATTTTATGAAATCATATATAACTATTAGCTATTCTAAAGAGGGATTCTTTTTCATTATTCATAATAATATATCATACATTCGAAGTGACTTTATGATGAAGAACCAATAGTTATATCTATTGTTTATTGTGAAATAAAATCAAAGCTACTCTAAAACTATAATAATTTGTTTTTCCGAAGCTAAGTAGATAAAAATTTGTTTAACATCGTATCATTGATATTAGAAATGCATCGATAATACGATGGATATTGTCGACAGTTATATATATAACTTGTTTAGATCTAATGTGCACGCTCGGAAATTCTACATTTTAATGTATTTTGGTATGTTTTGTATTGTATAACTGAATAATAAATAAATTTAAATAATTGATAAGTTAATAAAATTTAATAATTTAACAAAAATTAATAAAATTTAATAAATTAATAATCATGAATTAATAAAAGTTAATAAATTAATAAAAAATTAATAATCATGAATTAATTAATAATTCATCATCTAATACACCATGGCATTGATTTCTTTTTTAGAAAAAAAACGATGTATCTTTCTCATTGTAAAAAGTTAAAATGAGATAGAATGCTTGTGACAGTTCCTTTTATACCCCCATGCGTCAATCGAAACTACGACGACTGTGCCGCAGATGCGAACGCAATTAGACCGCAGTTAAGCGCAACTGTGGAGACAGCGTCGCAGCTACGCACAACTGCGCCGCAGAATCGCGACTGCGCGCAACTGCGACGCAGTTGTCACAAAAAGTGGTCACATGGGTATACACAATAGGAATAATAATGTTTTTATGCGATATACTATAAAGGATGTTCCAGAAGTTCTCTTCCAATTTGTATAATGAATTTCTTTATATTGAAACACAAAATTAAAAATTTGTTTGTATGATTAAAAGATGCTGCTCTATAGAACAGTCTATGATTGATCTGTTCTAACTCAAATACTAAGAAATTCAGAAATATACATGAGAAAAACTAAAAATTAGCTGAGTCTGTCTTAAAATCTGTAAAGAAAATAATGAATCAAGGACAACTTAAATATGTAGTTCATAATGCACTTGCTTTACAATCATTAAATAATTGATTATTAGACCTAATAAGCTCTCCAAAAATAGTTATACAATAGCTTTAAAACAGATGTACTATGAACTACATATTTAAGCTATCTATGATTCATTATTTTCTTTATATATTTGAAAACAGTCTCAGTTAATTTTTAGTTTTTCTCATGTGTATTTCTAAGTTTCTTAGTATACGAGTTAGAACACATCAATCGCAGACTGTTCTATAGAGCAGCATCTTCTGATCATACAAACAAATTTTTAAGTATGTATTTTAACGTAAAGAAATTCATTATACAAATCGAGAGAGAACTTTTGAAACACCCTTTGTAATAAACGATCACAGTGATCGATTCTAAGATGTTATGCCATATAGCATCGTTTGTTAATGAGTTTATTTCCTCTAAAAGCAAATAAGTATGTTGATGAAAGATTTCTTAAAAGCATATAAACGGGATGTTAACGGTGTCGGTTACGGTGCCATAAATTGTACTTCATAAACACGGCTGTAAACGTTCCGTAAATCATACGCAACTATACTCTAGATGGATATGAGTCAACAAAAATTTATGGATCAACGTAAACATTACTGTATTTTGCTTGTTTACTGCTATTTAAAGATCATTTTTTTTCTTTAATTGAATGATTTGATCAGAATACCTGCCGTTTTATAAGAATTAGAAACAACCTTTTCTTTTTAATATCTAAACTATAAACATCATCCAATTTTGTATGTAATATAAAATCGTTATCATTTTTATTATTTCGTTGATGGTATTTGATGTGATTAAAAATTGAAAACTTATGAGAGTGACGAAAAAAAATTGCAAATCTTGAAGTTAATAACTGTTAAATACATTTCACGTACAGATTTTACATTATGAACCATTGATTGATAAGCTTGTGAATTGAATAAGAAAATACACAACGCTTCTTTTGACAACTAGTTTTCTTTTGTAAAAAAATATTAAATAAACGAAGACGCGTGAATTAAATTTTAGAAACCAGTAAACGCTTCTGATTGTGAAATATTGGTCTTCGTTTTCGGTTTTAGATATGCTGTTTTATATATATTGAGAAAATTTGCATATTGCAATTAAAGCCACTAAAGAAGACAAAAGAACGTTATATACTATACCAATTCTAATTCAATGTTAGATCTACATAACTATACGGTATTAATGATTTATTACGCTTTGTACATATTGCCTTAACAGTACGAACGAAAGTATGTGCATATTATGAATAACGACGATTTGCTTCATTTACCAAGCAAGATTTTCGTTATTCACCCACTACAAGTAGTGGAGAGAAAAAATAGTCCGTGGAGTGAAAAAAATTATTACAATTTTTATATAGTGATGTCATTCATATTCGTTTCTATTTTATCACTCTCTCTTCTTTTCTTTGTTCTTTTCAATATCACCTCATCACCTATATTTCGTCCTTAATAACTTTTGTTTCTATTCTTTTCTGTGATATATATATATATATATATGGGGGTGTCCAGTCTGGTCGAAGGTCCCGTCTTGTGCATTGTCTCACATTTTTTATTTATTATCACAAACCTATGATTCTTTCACCAGTTATAGTACTGATAAAGAGCTAATGACCTTCTATTGTTTCGATCATATACTTTGGTTGATATCACAATGACGAGATAGATAGTGGAGTGTAATCCTCACATCACTATCTTTGTTGTTTTCTTTTTCGTCTATACTCATATGTTGTCCATGTGCTTGAATTATTCTTATTGTTGGGATTTTTCTGTATCTTTTCTTCGTGTATATGAGTTTTTCCCTCTTGTTGTGGCTATATCCCATTTAATTTGTGATGAAGATGACATCATGGTGTTACAAACGTAAATGTAAATGTTAAATTTAACTCTGACTCTTTTTCTCCTCTCTCTAATGAAAACAAAATGATAGTTATATATAGTCACAGCAAGAGGAAAAAACCCATATACACGAAGGAAAGATATAGAAAAATCCATACGAATTCATATTCGATTTTGTAATTATAAAATCGAATTTTTTATTTTTATCTTCTTGAATATCATATTTCGAATTAAGTAGAATTTCGTCAATGAACTTAGAAGGACTCATTTAGAATATCTTTTATTATACTCGATAAATTATCTTCTAGTATACAGTGTGAAAGCTTCACAGCAAATGGGTGTGCTCCTAAAGATACAAAAATGCTATTTTTATTAGTAAGGCTCTCAAAAAATTGAACATCCTTCCGAGTAAGAAATATTTTATCGATTGATTTAGCTTACTGAAGATGAAACTTCTATTCCGAAAATTTATGTAAAACCTATTAAATTCAAGACCATTGATTGAATAAAATAGGTCATGGATAACATACATTAGATGTTGAGTCTGACACTGACAACAATTCATAGTTTGCTTCCCATTTTTATAACAATATAAATAAATGACAATGATATTTTATGAAAAATTTCATTCTTTAAAGAATAGTTTTTTTACTATATAATATAACGATTTGTGTTCTAGATAAAAGTGAATAAGAAAAATACCTAATTAATTTATCAATCATTAACAAATTCAAATTATAAATTATGTTGTACTCATTATTGGAAAAAAGTGCAAAACTATTTCCGAATAATATTGTATTATGTACTGATGATTATCAATGTACTTATCAAGAATTAAATCAAAATGTTAAATGTATATCAAAAGGATTATTATCGAAAGGATTAAAGAAGGGTGATAGAATAGCATCATATTTACATAATTGTCCAGAATCAGTACCATTAACTTTTGCTTGTTTTAAAATCGGTGTATGTGTTGTTATGCTTCATCCTAAACTTGGAAAACATGAAATATTCTTATTATTAAAAGAAAGTCAACCAAAACTATTTGTCACTCAAACAGAATTATACGAAAATAATGTAAAAGAATTAACTGATCAATTTCCTAGTATAACAGGTTATTATTTCATTGATTTGGATCTTCAAAACAATGATAAAATATTATCACATTTTTCAAGTTTAATTCTGAAAAATGATATCCAAGAATGTGAAGTAAATGGTGAAGACGAAGCGACAATATTTGATACATCAGGTAGTACAGGCAAATCAAAAAGTGTATTAAGGAGCCATCAATCAATTATGACAGGTCTTATTAGTTCTTATCAATGGAATTTTAATGAGCAAAGTAAATTTTTACTTACTAGCTCAATGAATATAAGTTTTGGTCTTATTTGCATTATATTACAAGCTATACAACATGCGGCATGTGTATATTATTTTTCAACGAAGTTATCCTTCAATGATTATATTAAAAAAATTGTACAATTGTTGTATGAAAAAAAGATAACAGTTGTATTTGTAACACCTACAACATGGGCACATGTATTAGATGAATTGAAGAAACAAAACAAGGATGGAATTTATCTAAGTACCTGTGCGATATGTGGCGAAAAACTTTCACAATCTCTTCTTGAGGAAACCAAAAAACACTTAGGATTTTATCCAATAGAATTTTATGCTATGACAGAATGTGGTTATATTGGTATTACACCTATGGATGAATATCTCACCACTAATTCTATACCAAAAGCAGGGCGCTATGAAATATGTCGCGAAACAAAGATTCGAATTACAAATTATGATAATTGGGATGATTTACCTGTAAATACACCAGGTGAAATAACAATTTCTTCGCAAGCTATCATGACATGTTATTTAAATGATGAGGAGACAACGAATGAGGTATTACAAAATGGTTGGTTTAAAACAGGTGATATTGGTTATCTAGATGAAAATGGTTATTTATATTTTACTGGGAGAAAAAAACTAAATCTTATTTATGATGGTTATAATATCAATTTAGAAGAATTGGAAGCTATTCTATGTGAACATAAAAATATTAATCAAGCATGTGTTACAAGTGTGAAAGATAGTCATCATATGGAACTGCCTGTGGCATATATTGTATTGAAAAATTCGGAAAATGATCATGAGAAAGTCGTTGAACAAGTGTTTTCCTATTTAAAGTCGAAAATAGCTGATTATAAAATTCCTAAACGTATAAAAATATTATCAAAATTACCAAGAATTGAAAAAAATGGAAAAATAGATCGACAACTGTTATCGAAAAAAGCTGCAGAAGAATTTGCCAAATAATACATAATTATAAACTAAAATTTCTATTACTTTTAAATTACAAAGTTTTTGTCATTTTAATAATTTTAAGTAATAAATCAGCGAATGAGGATCTAAAACTAATACAATAAAGAAATATATAATCGATATCAAAGTCATTTCTTTCATTATGTTATCTGTAGTTCATTTTTTATAGCCAAAAAAATCTGAATTTTTAACGCTTCAGAATGTTTCTCCATTACGAATGAATCAATTTTTTGGAAGGATCTGAAGAGAAAAAAAACCTGATTTGAGTGCATGAGGGTGGTATAGAGCTACAACTATCAGAGTTTTATCACAGCTAAGGGAATCATTAGGTAGCTTGAATCTTCCTCTGTCTACGATAGAATAAACATCATGTGGACATAATGAAAATAGAGAGAGAGACGTTTTACGTCGATATCAACTCCTATAGAAAAACACGAGCAGTTTAATATAAAACTTTCCACAATTGTACGGCCCATAGTCAGTAGCCACATCTATAAATTTCAGCTCAATCGTTTCCCTTCTTTTAGCATTCAGTCATATAGATTCTGTTGGATTTCTAAAGATTAACGAATCGTTCATTTTAGACATAGTATATACAGGTTTTGAGAGTCAATCTACATACTATTTGATAGAGATTTTAATTCCGAACAAAAATTTCAGAGATATCTTGGAGTAAAATTTGAAGATTGACTACAAAAAACTTCGAATATCTTTAATATTCAATCATATATAAACTTTGCTGGAATCTCCTGTACCTTTGATGTCCACTACATGATTTGAACGCAGAATTTATTTTTTCAGCATCAATAATAATCATTAAGAGTTAGAAAAGTGCCCGAATAAGTATATGGAAAAAATCTATCCTTAATCTCTTATGTGTCACATTACATACCAATTAAAATATGAATAAAGTACTTTATGACAAGGGGGAAACAGTTAATTCTAAGATTTCGGGATTCCAATGATCCTATGAGTTTACAAAGATTCCATAGTATTGCTCTTGACTTGAAGCAGTGGTAAAATATGCCAAAATATTTGTGTAAACAAGGAAAATTATGCAAAAGGACGAGCAACAAAAGAATACCTACAATAATTCTTGAATAATTATAATTTTAGCGGTTAGCCGCATACATGTTCATTCAATTTTTTATTTAAAAAAAACAAGTTTGTTATTTTTGCATAACACGATTTAAACGATCCGATGATAGTTTATATTTTTCATTTGTTAAATATCAACAGGCCCTATTTTTATGAAGATATTTCTTTTTTCCATCAATATTTACCAAAAAAAATATGAATTGTTCAAATCAGGATTTATAGTATCACAAAGCCCATTGGTGGTCTTTAAACGGTTGTTGGTCGTATGTTCCAATAAATTAAAATCATGATCGTCTTTATCTTCACTATCATAATCGTATAAAACCATTTCTTTTTGTTCACCTTCTTCAATAGTACTTCGCTCTATATCAGAAGAATCTGATTCTGGTTCAGAACCAGGTTTCAAATCATAATCAGATGGAACATTATTTTCTTCAGTTGTCATTGATACTAAGAAATCTACCGTTTTTGTTGACTTTTTGAAATGCGTGTAAATATATTCACTAACTTGTTTCATGTTGATAATTTTTGATTTTTTCAAAGTTTGTTTAGCACCTAAAGGAGCCAAAAGACGAAAAGCATCTTCGAATGCACGATTAACTTGATCTTCTATTTGTTGTTTAGTCATTTTTTTTCTGGTGGAGTTGTTGATTCTGTTGTGCTTTTTCATGATTTAGAAATTTAAATTTAGCGTTTATGAATGATGAATTTGATTCAGTGTTGATTGAATGTAATATAGAAATTTTTTCTTATCGATGCACATACTGTTCAACAGAAAGATTAGCAGATGCAGAAAATGGTCCAGATATTGCTCATGCTAACCTAAAAGAGTTTTCGCATGTTTGTGAACTAAAACTAAAAACATTTAGTGCTTTAACTGTTAATTTATTATCATCAACTAATAATGTTAAATAAATAAGTTGATGAGCATTGATTTCAATGTATGAAAAGGGTGGTGATAAAATGAAAAAATTTTTTTTTATTGAACTTATCTTTGTTTTTTTCTGAAATGTTGTTTGCTTGTGATATACGGTTATTCAATTCTTCCTTTGATATTAAATGAAGCCATACACGCCATATAAATACAGCTAACCAAGCATAATAAATTCGATTAGCTGTTGTTGTTGATGTATTAATAAATGCCATTATTATACATCGAATAATGGTAAGATATCAAAATGTAGCATATGAATCATTTTTACATTGTAAATATTCTAAAGAAGTACATAACTTTTCACATGATCTTTAATTTTGCTTGTCATGAGGACATATATCTGATTTTACCAAATTGTGCTCGAATTTTGATTTAGATTCGATAAATTACAATAAATAATCAATACTAACTATATTATCCCCTATTAGCATGTACTCAGAAAAAAAAAAAGGTGTTTTACGGAACTATTTTTGGTTCTGTAACACATGCAGAACTCTTTAAAGTTCCGAAAAGCATCACAAAAGCCAGTGAAGGTTCCGCTCAATAAAGCTGAACCATAAAAAGTTCTTCGTAAGTATTCCGAACCACAAGGGGTTCTGAGTTTTGATGCAAAACCCTACAACGTGGTTTCTCAGAAGCTGATGAACACACTAGGTTCCGTCTTATAGATACGGAACTTTAAAAGGTTTCGTACATTATAGTTAAACCATACAAAGATTTGTATTAGACAATCTGAACTGAGCGAGTTTCTAATTACAAACACAGAATCATAAAAGGTTCTGTATGAAAATGCTAAACTATGGAAAGTGACTTATACGGTCCTAAATAAACAAAAAAGTTCTGTCCATAGCTACCGAACCTAGATAAGTTCTGGCTAATGATCTCGGAACTCCAAGAGGATCTGTTTATAGTTACGTTTAATTCACAGGGTTCTCCTAGATAATACTGAACCTTAAAAGGTTGTGTCCAGCAATGCTGAACTATATAAAAATTTTTATTGGATTATAATGAGTCTAAAGGTTCTGTCCGGCAATGCTGAACTATGTAAAAAAATTAATCAAATTATAGTGAGTCGAAAAGGTTCTGTCTAGCAATGCTGAACTATATAAAAAATTTTATCAAATTATAGTGAGTCGAAAAGGTTCTGTGTAATAATGCAGAACCTTGTAAGATTCTGTCTCTCAATATTAAAAGATGAAAAGTTGCTTTCATTGTGCTAACAAACTGAAAAGATTCTGTTCGAGCATACGAACAATAACATTTTTTCTAAAATGGTTTAGACTAAATTTGACAGAACTATTTTTTCAGATATAGTTCTGACTGTGTTTGACAGAATCATTTTTTTTTCTATCAAATTGTTATTCATACTCATAGCATGTTTATCCTGACATACTTATTAGAAAATGAAACAAAGAAAAATTTTATCAAGTGTCATATTTATCCCATATTAATAGTAAGTTAGATAGTTCACAACAACGACAAATCTTTTTCTTCTATTATGTAAGTTCATCTTGACGTGATATCCGTGATGAGTGATGTATCGAAAATGAAAAAAATATTTTCCTTCCAAATTCACTTCATATCGATCGCATCCAAATCAGAGCTGGGCAACTCAGTCAAAAATGTGAATTAACTCAATTCAATTCGTTGAATACAGATTTCAATTCAATTCATGATTAAAAAAAATGTCTTCTAAATAAATTCAACTCAATTCATGTGTTCTAAATTTCTAAAAATCGCACTATCAATTCAATTCGATTCAATTCCTTCGTATTGAATTTTTTTTCGAATTCAACTCAATTCAATTCATATATAATTTATTTTTTTGTCTAATTCAATTCAACTCAACTCTATTACTGAATTGAATTGAAATTAACTCAATTCATTTTGATGGCAAAATTTTTGCTCACACACTTGCGCCCCTTTTTCTCTCGTCGGACTTCCACAGAAATAAAAGATCCTTATAAATCTTATAAAATAAGCTGTTTTTATTTCAATACAAGTAAAAAAGCTGATAGTATATTCGATTGTTTCGCAGGGAAAATCCTCAACAGCATTATATGGGAAATCCAGTCATTCAACAAAAAAGGAAAATTCCAGTTGATAAATATATGTATCTCGATCAACGATCGGATGTTGCAAAACGAAAGAAAAATAGTTAGTGCGTATAGAAGGAAAAGAAAAAAAAGATTATCCAGGCATACTGCAAGTATATGTACTATTATGCATCAAGATGTGCGCAAAGGCACAAATGTGACTAATCAACTAGATATAAAAAAATATATATAAATTACAAGATAAATTTATATAATAATAAAAAAATTGTTTATTATCTGAACTTGTCTTAAAAATAAGTTTTGAATTGTTTTTGAGTTGATTTCAATTCGATTCATTGATTTTTGGAATTTTTCTCAATTCAATTCAACTCAATTCAGCCATATAAAAAAAATCTCTTGGACTCATTTTAAATCGATTCCATCGTTTTATAACTTTTGTCCAACTCAACTCGATTTAGATTCAGTCATTACAAAGAAATATCGTCAATTCAATTCGATTCAGTCAGAGCATCTCAAAAAATTTTTTCAATTCAACTCAATTCGGATACTGAATTGAATTGAGTTGAGTTGAATTGGTCATTTTTTGAATTGAGTTGTCCAGCTCTGATCCAAATGGTACCCTATATATTTTAAAACAACAAAACTAATATCTTATTTTTGTATTTAGATTCATCGTCATGTGATTTCAATAGTAAATTATGTATTTTAAAATAAACAAAACAAATATCCTCTTTCTGTATTTAGATTCATCGTCATCAAATTTGAATGGTGAGTTATATATTTTAAATATATAAAACTAATATCTTTTTTTTTATTTTAGATTTGTACTCAGCTGATTTCATTAGTAAGTTATATACCTTAAATAAAAGAAATAATATCTTCTTTTTATATTAAGATACGTCTTCATTTAATTTCACTAGTAAGTTATATATTTAAAACAAATAAAACTGACATCTTCTTTTACATTTAGATTGATCCTCATATAACTTCTATAGTAAGTTATATATTTAAAAAACAACGCTAATTTCTTCTTTGGTTTAGATTTATCCTCAGCTGATTTCATCAGTAAGCTGTATGTTTTAAATAAATAAAATAGTATCTTATTTGTATTTAGATTGATCTTTATCTAATTTCAATAGTAAGTTATGCATTTGAAATAAACAAAACTATTATCTTCTTTTTATATCTAGATTCATCCTGAACTGATTTCAATGGTGAGTTATATATTTTAAATAAATAAAACTAATACCTTCTTCTATTTAGATTTGTCCTCAGCTGATTTCAATAGTAAGTTAAATATTTTTAATAAATAAAACTAATGTCTTCTTTTTACACTTAGATTCATCTTCACCTAGTTTCAATAGTAAGTTATGTATCTTAAAATAAACAAAACGAATATCTTTATTCTATATTTAGATTTATCCTTATTTAATTCCAATAGTAAGTTATGTATTTAAAAAAAAAACTAATATCTTCGTTTTTATTTTAGATTGATCTTCAGCTGAGTTCATAAGTAAGTTATATATTTTAAATAAACAAAAATAATATCTTCTTTTTATATTTAGATTCATCTTCATCTAATTTTGATAGTAAGTTATTTATTTTAAATAGAGAAAAATAATATCTTCTTTTTTGATTTTAGATTTATCCTCAGCTGAATTCAATAGTCAGTGATGTATTTTATTTTAAATAAAGAAAAATAATATCTTTCTTTTATTTTAGATTCATCGTCATCTAATTTTAATGGTGAGTTATATACTTGAAACAAATAAAAATAATAACTTTTTTTTAAATTTAGATTTATCCTCAGCTGATTTCATGAATAAGTTATATGTTTTAAATAAACAAAACTAATATCTTTTTTTAATATTTAGATTGATCTTCGTCTAATGTTAATAGTAAGTTATATACTTTAAAAAAATAAAACTAATATCTTTTTTTTATTTTAGATTGATCTTCAGCTGAGTTCATAAGTAAGTTATATATTTTAAATAAACAAAAATAATATCTTCTTTTTATATTTAGATTCATCTTTATTTGAGTCCAGTAGTAAGTTATGTATTTTAAAATAAACAAACTAATATCTTCTGTTTTTATTTTAGATTTATCCTCAGTTGAATTCAATAGTAAGTTATGTATTTTATTTTAAATAAAACTTATTTTTTTATTTTAGATTCATATTCATGTGATTTCATGGGTGAGTTATGTATTTTCAATAAACAAAACTAATATGTTCTTTTATGTTTAGATTGATCCTCATCTAACTTCAATAGTAAGTTGTATATTTTAAATATATAAAACTAATATATTCTTTCTGTATTTAGATTGATCTTCATGCGATTTCAGTAGTAAGTTATGTATTTCAAATAAACAAAATTAATATCATTTTTTTATTTTAGATTTATCCTTAGCCGATTACATGAGTAAGTTATGTATTTTAAATAAATAAAAGTAATATCTTCTTTTTATATTTAGATATATTCTCGTCTAATTTCAATGGTGAATTATGCACTTGAAGTTTCACGATCACTATGGTCGTTCTGACATCTGGTTCTCCTTTGAAACATACTCATCATTTGGATAGGTACGTATGCTCATAATAAGATAATATAGTTTGCAGTGATTCAGCAGATTCTGCAATGCAGAACCTGTTGCTGCATTCGAAGATGGTTTTTTAAAGGAAACCATCGAATTATGGTGTTTCCCGTATGAAACGGAACCTCTTCTAAAAAGGGGTTGATGAGTGGTTTCATCCGGTTTTTGACTGAACTTTTTTCTAGACCGAACCATTTTATGATGAGGACGGATGTATGATTCAGTTAGTTTTTCACAAAACCCACTTTGAGCCAGAACCCTTCTGAGGGGTTCTGAATTGTACTCGCGGGCCGAACCTCTAAAAAGGTTCTGCAAAACTCCTTTTTTTTTTTCTGAGTAGGATGAAGATGACAATAATCTGTTTCGGAGTTTTGTGCATACATAAATTGGATCTTGCATGCATAAAAATAATTGGTCATCTGGTAAGTAAAACCATGACCAAGAAACTGGTATAGCAACTTTAAATAATGATGAATGTCTAATTGGTGGGCTATTCAACAAAATTCGAAAAAACCCACATACTAATTTCATTGCCAATAAATACTTTGAATCAGTATCTGTTGAATATCCCACAATACGAATATCTCGACGTAAACTTTCTTCAAAAATTTTAAATCAACATCGAATAACATCAAAACAGGTAAACTTTCCTTTAGTTCCATATACAGATAGTGTAAAAGGAGAAATTTTTTTATAATTAATACATATTGGTTGAGTCATATGTAAATTTATTAGATGAGAAATATCTTCTTGCTCAAACCACATTTTTAAACCTTCAAATGAGTTGGTTTGGAAATGTTGTATTTGTGGCATACCATATTCATCAAGTGAAAGTGCAAAACCAACAAATGCATTTGACTGAACATCATGTACAATTCTGCGTAAAGCAGAAGTACAATATTCTGCACAATATACATATGTTGAATCAATTGTTGTTAAATATTTTTTCATATCATCATAATGAAACCGGCCTTCAATTTTACGGAACCCTTGTTTAGCAGTTTTTGTTTAAATTGTGGTTAAATCAGGTAATACACCAGGTATGTTGAGGCGCATAAATTCGTAGGAATTGCGTCCTGCTAAAATAAATAAGCAGAGCGCGAAATCGATAATACATTCGGTATATCGATATCGACTTTTAGCAAGTGATAAATTTGAAAAGAGATTTTCAAGAAAATGATTCATTTAATGAATTAACATCTTGAGATAAGTTCATAAAAAAATGGATTAAACCTTTAAGAAATGGATATTTTGCAATAATTTCAGATGATAAAACAAAATCATTTTTCATGGTAGCAGCAGTTGTTACTTGTTCATCGTTGACTAATATATTTTGAAGACTAGATATATATATATATTAAGATCAGCTAAGCCAATTTTATGCTACTTCATATTCATTTATGAAGCATATCTGATGCAGCTTTTGATGCTCTCTTTCATAGTATATTATACATTAGAATTGACTAACTATCAGTAATAGAAATCGCTTATTCCTAGCTCTTCTGTCACAAACTCTTGAAGCAGTTCCCACCTTACTTCCAAGACGCTCATTTTCGAGCCTTTTTACTATACTAACTCAGGTTGAAAAGTACGAGCTGGATCCGGTCAGAAGGCACCGGAAATCAATAGAGCATGGAAGAAGTATTCCGATGGACGGATTCGGTGATCGGATTTATTTGGTTTCACCCGGAAGTGACAGGAATCTGTCAAAATCAGCAGTCGGATACGATCCCCGGATTCTTGTACTAAATTCGTGGTATGTGCGGCAGGTTCTGGCCAGAAACGGGCTGTTTCCTGAAGGTTTTTCACCGGAAATTCACGAAACACTGCTTCCGGAATCATCGACCTAGGAATTTAAAAAAGAAGTAGTTCAACATGGAGACGACAATTTGCGCTTTTGAATGATATGTCATGCAAAAACTTGTATGTAGAAATGCATACATCAAAATTGCTAAGCGGCAAGTGGTCGCGTAATTTTGGAAGGATGAAAAAAAGCATATTATGGTTGTGTCACTAATAAAAGCTAAACAAATGTATCGATTGGTCTGAAATTTTTATTATCTAGATTAGAGATCAAAGCCTACGTTACATCGAAAACTCGATCGTTCTAGCTTATGTCACTTTTGAGATATCAACAAAACAAAAGAATTCTGTCTGTTGATCGAATACTTTGGTAGCCACTGTATAAGAACAGGACCATTTGATTTAAAGAATATATAAAATAAATTTTCCGGTTCAAACTTACTTCGACGAACGACAGTAGTTGGTGATTCACCTTTGTCAACTCAGCTCCTACTTGTTGACTTGTGATGAAATTGTCTATAATAAATCCATGTCTCATCACCCGTAATAATATCACATAGTCGCAAGGAACCATCTTGAAATTTCGTTAAATTATGCCAGCAAAGTCTAACTTGTTGTTGCTTTTGTTCATCATACAGTTGATGGGGCAACCAACGCGATGCAACTGTTTTCTTTCATCTAAAGATAGTCGTGGATAATTCGTTCTATTCTACCATAAGAGAGACATGTCTCAACTATAATTTCATCATAAGTTGAATGAGGATCATCACTAATAATTTGTTGAAC
>JAJEKB010021088.1:395699-476223 GCA_022393335.1 Macrotrachela quadricornifera | reverse complement strand
TAACTTGGAAATGAATTGAGAGAAAGATTAATGATATCAATAAATGAGCCACAAAGTGAATAAATACAACAAGTATTAGAACGAAGCTTAGGTTGAAGATAAGTAAAAGCATTGCCAATAAATCCAAAAACGAAAAAAATTAATGGAAGATTATTAATAAATCTTTGTGTTACTATATTAAGATCGTCAATAATTGATTTTGATACCTGTATAACATCGACTGTATTTGTGGTATTATTATAAACCATTTTATGAAAACGTTTTTTTACAACTAACGCCTTCGTTCGTATATCGTCGTTATATATATAGAGAGAGAGTATATGAGAAGATTTTCTCTTGTTTGAGAAATACGTAAAGTTCAAAATTATTCACGGGAAATAAAACAACATTAATATGAATTTTAATCGCTGAAGGGAATAAGAAGTTTGATATTATCACTTCTAGGAAAAATAAAGGCAATTATTGCGCTGCGCATGTAAATATTTTTTGTATAAAAACGCGTCTTCAGCAAAACATTTCTTGTGTCCAGACGGAGTTGCATATGGAATTGTGCCTAAACGCAGTAAAAATCAGCTTTTTATCGCATTTGAACACGTATATTCTACTTTTGATGTTCACATGGTCAGGCTTTACTTGAAAACCAGGAAATTTTTCTATAGATTGTCTTGTGTAGCTTTTGAAAGATAAACATTTTATTGATTTATTACATATATTAAGGAAATGTACTACGCGTGTTCATCATTAATTTTTCATGCACTGCAATATCTCAAAGATTTTTGACCGTTTATCATTATGATTTTATCAATAGAATAACAAAAAAAAAAATTAGATTTATTAAAATCCTTAATAATAAAATCTCAAAAGCGTTATATATAGTCGTATAGTATTTAATTTCATTTATATTACGCTTGGCGGACATTTAATAATTACTTTGTCTTCCTTACAGATATGTTCTAGGAAGACTGTAGGTAAGTAAGAACAAATTGGCTCGTTTTCTAATTATATCACATATAGAATGAAAGATCAATATTTATTAATCCTATTAATGCCAAATTCGAGATTTTTTTGCTTAAATTTTAATTGTAACTACAGTCTACCTTCACAATATACTATACAAATAGTTCACCATTGATATAATTCAATAATGTGAGCACTTATTTGAGAACATATAAATAGAAATGAAGAATGAATCAATATGTTTTTCGATAATTCTTTTTTGGTTTACATTTTCATAATACAAATATTCATTTAAAATAATATATGAATTTGATTAGACCAAATAGAAATCTCCTATTACTTGAACTATCAAACTAATTTCATATATATGCATTATTTTTATCCTTTGAATATTATATTAATAAAAGATTATTTGAACTTTGTTCATTTCCTATTGGATGAAATTTCTAAGGCAATACAATATTAATTAGGTTTCAGAATCTAAGAAAATGGATCATATCATAAAACCCTAAGTCTATTATTCTTGGGGTTTAATTTTAACTATTTTAATTGATGTTCTATGGTTTTTAGAGAATAAAGCGCTTTTAACTTCTTTGAAATTACTACACAATTTCGGATTATTTCTTTGACTAATTTTTAGTCATATTTTTCTTTCTGATCTTCCTTAGAAATATATAAAAAATGTATATTTATAATATAGATTCGAAATTCAAGTAATATGAAATTTCCATTGAATCTAATCAAATTCAAATATTATTTATTTTCTTTCAAATTAATACTCAAATTATTGAATTATATCAATGATAAACTATTCATTTAGTATCTAGCAAAAATAGATTGTAGTTACAGATATAATTCAAGAAAAATATTTTTAATTTAACATTATATAACAGGTGGGCGAGAATAAATTAGACTGTTGGTATTTTAAATATTTCAGATCTATATGAAAAAAGTTGAAAAATGTAACTCGTTAGACATAATAACTGATTATACTTTCTATGCCATTTTTTTTTCATCAGTTACTTCATCCTATTTAAAAACAAAATATACTAAAAGATGTAGCGTAAAAAGTTCTACAATTTATATATGACCATTTATTTTACAACTGCAGTGTTTTGTTTTCAAGATGAAGAAAATTTTTAGTGATAAAATTTCTACCGTGCAAGAATCATATTTTTTCGATACAAAATGAATTTGTTCTTTGTAAATTGTAGAGTTTTTTGCGTTGCATTTTTCGATATGTTTTGTTCTTAAATAGGCCGAAGTAATAAAAATATTAAATGCAAGCACGCGCGTTTAATGGGTCTTTATTTTTCAACTTTTTTCAAATATATCTGGAACAGTTTGAGGATCTAGTTATATATGGTTTTGTAGAGAATTTCCAGCGTTATCTTTTGATAAAAAAAGAAAGTTTCAATTGAGTGAGAAATATTTCAAATACTAACAGCCTAATCTATTCTGGACCATCCGTTAGTGATAAAATAACAACATAAAAATACGATAGTGATTATAATACTGATTCACTTCAAGAAAATCAAATAATTACATACCCTTAAAGATCGTTGCCAGGTACGTTATTATTGATTATAACATTAATCTTCTGGATCCTAGCGATGCATATATATATCTCAATATTTCGTTCAGAATAGTAGCTACGTATAAAAACACTTCTGACTGCAGTTATTAAACACATACATCATCAAAACATTTGTGATTTTTTTTTGGAAAGCCGATTTATCTTTTAGATCGCGTTAGATCATCCCAACAATCTATATTTACTATGCATACTCTTCATTGTTCTACATTTAAACTCAAAGAGTTAAAAAAAGAAAAATTTAAATATTTTATTTAAACTTATTTTTGTATATTATCGAAATGAAAACAAGAAAAAATAAATAAATTTGTTAAATCGTTTATAATCTTTTCATGTCTATCAATGTAATTACGTATCTTCACCAAAAAATGCACTAGTAGCACCTCGTTGACTTTTATTTGCTGGATGTTTTTGTAATTCAACAGTAGGTCTCTTTTGTTTCGATAAATCATCCATAGATTTTTCTGTATTTATATCATTTGTTGATGCTATTGATAATGATTGTTGACTTGACTCTATATGATGAGGAGATAAATATTTCTTATTAAGATTTTCAATATTTGTTGGTAATGTTAAAGAATTATTTGATTGATATTTTCGAATAAAATAAGAAGCAATAGTACTAATAAGAGCAATAAGTAAAAGTATTCCAAGTATAATAATGATAATTTTAAAAATTTTTAATTTTGATTTTTTTGTTTTATGAAGAGTCTACCAAGGAAAAAATTAACACCAATCATATTTTTCATAGATATATTTTCATTAATAGTCAACCACGAAAAATTTAACTTTTTAAGCAATTTTTTTCGTCTATAAGACTTTGTAGAGCTCGTTTCGCTGATCATTTTGGTAAAAAAAAGACTCAAATTTACCCCAATAAATGAGGAAACTCGGATCAAAATACCTAAAAATATTAACTACTACTCAGCAGCGATCTCGAACAGTCGAAAGTTTTAAGCATTTCGACTTATGACCTTGCTTTTTAATTATATGAATATTTGTTTTATTAGTTAGAGTAGATGAATTAGAATCGCTAGGGTTAAATGGAATTATAGTCTAAAAAATTATTAAATAAATTAAATTTTAAAAATATTTCAAAACTTCTTGAACATCTTTTCGTTTTTAATATCAAACTTTATCCATACCGGCTTAGTAATATTTAATACATATGCATCGTCATCTAGTGTTTCTGCTTCCATTTCATCTATTGTTGGTGCAGTATTACCATCTGGATTATAATAAAATGCATAATTAGTATTGTCCACTATTTATATATGTTTAGAAGAACATTTATTATTTTCCGATGCCTTATACACTAATCGACATATAATAGGATGATTATTAAACCATATATAAATTGTTTTTTCTTTCATATCATTAAAAAATTGATTAGTTGCTGATTGATCTTTTGTAATTAATTTTTTATTACTATCAGCTTTATTTTGAATTATTTGTAATTCATATGAATTGATTGTACGACCTAAGTTACTTTTAACATTAGGAAGTTGAGTAATACTTTCATAATCATCTTCGAAATTTTCATTAATTGATTATTCTTCATGTACTTGATTGTTATCGGATGAACAAATAATTTTTAATTTATCCTATAGATATTCAGTATAATCTTAAAACAATATATTATCTTTGTTTTTACAGGTTATTGTTTTATTAAGAAATGCTGGAGAATTATCAACATCAAATTTATATATTTGAACTTGATTATTTGAACAACGAATTACATTTAAACCGTTTAAAAAAGCAAATTTTATTTGAGTTTCAATACTTATGTAAATAGGAATAATATAAATAAAAATATAAAACTGAAATATATAAGAAATAGAAATTACGTTAAACATAATAAAAATTAATTAAGAATAATAAAAAGAGAAATGAGTAAAATAGCGCGTTTCTTTTTCTTTTTTTTATTAAATTCATTTATTTATTTAGTTTTATTCAATTAATTAATATTCGGGACAGTTGCACAGAATTTTGCTGTGTTTTTTTGAAAACAAGAAATATGCAATTAAAATAACCGGTCTTTTATAGGTGAAAATTCCGTACACTGATCATCATTTTATAAGGAAAGATTGAAAACGTCTAAAAATTTCAGAATATATAGAGTATAAAGGGTATTGCAGAAGTTCTATCTCGATTTGTATAATGAATTTCTTTATATTAAAATACATACCTAAAAATTTGTTTATATGATCAAAAGTTACGAGAACTTCTGGAACACCTTTTGTGTTACGATCAAAAGCGGATTCTGAATGATGGTCAGGATGAGGGACAAATCTCAGTGAGACTGAAGGGAGCAAAAATTTGAATCTTGCGATTGTGAGTGAAATTAGAGCGAATAATGATGTAAAATCATAGTCTTACTCAAAAGTTCACTTTTACTAAGAACTTTCTCACTCTTTCCAAGGTTATCTGTGGCATCCTCGCTTAGAACCCTTCCTGATGTTTTCACTATCATCCTTGACAGCATTATTGTTTTTGGTATTTATTTTTTTCGAGTATTACGGTTTATGGAAATAAAATTCTGATTCTGTCTAGTCAAAACTGGAAATACAATCTTGTCCGGACAAATTTAGAATTTGACTGGGATTCATTTTTGACCGTAACATATATTTATCTTTCTATTTGATGAATCTTGAAAAGAATCCTATGAATATATATTTAAAGACAAATACGATCTTTAAACTTAAAACAAATAATTGACAATATATCAAATTTTCTAAAAGGGTTTCTACTTCCCAAAGCTAATTTTATAAGGAAAGTTATAGATTAGATATATGATCTTCTTAAGAATTATTTCATTTGATGAACTGAAAACATCTTTGAATATGAATTTTATTAATTGCAATATCCGACATTTTAGAAGAAGACCATCAATATTTATTTAACTTACAAATATTTCATATGTATTAAAGGATGCACAAATCAATGATTCTCGATAACATCTTTAAAACTGATTTACGTAATGAATGTTTCTTTTCTTTTGAAAAATTGATATTGATGATAAAAGTATTTCAATGTTATTTTATTAGTTTATATAATGATTGATTATTCATAGACTTCGTTGAGTTGATATGAAGCATTGAAAAGAAAGAAGAAAGGACTTAGCATTTTCCCATGTTCTAAAATATGTATATCTAATAAGGTAATTATCCCAAATAGATCTCATCATAAAAGGATACAAAGAAATTTTAGATAGCACCAATTCTTCTTTGTTGAGTTATAACAAAAAACAATCGAAAAATTCATTTTCCTTCATCATTTCTTGTAGCTTACATCAAACACATCTAATTATTGTGATAATTGCTGTTAAATATTAAGTAATCCTTTAGATATCTACACTCCCTCACTAGATCAATTACTACGTAATAGTATATCACGAAATGGATGTCGAATCTAGAAATCTATACAATTGGCACAGTAAATACACTCAAAAAACATTTTTATATAAATGATGACTTTTTGAACAAGAAGGATAATACTTATTCTTTTGTTCTTTATCATTCTCTTTCCAGAGAACGACAACATTGGCACACCTTGACTATTTCTTCATCAATACTAAGTAAAGAACTGTCAATACTAACACAAATCTATTCCATTCTATGCTATCCAAAAATAATACTTCGAAATATTAATTCGATTAGTTCTCTTCTTACCATTAATATCGTAACACGTATGACAAATGACTAGCACCAGATACAAGTTTTGCAACTTTTTTAATATAATTTTACACTATTTTACCTTCAAAATTATCTTATCTATTCATTCTAATTCTGCATGAAATGGTTGACATCGTGAACATCCAGTATCGATTATGAAACATTTCTTGATGTACTTTGGATAACATACTATAGAAAGAGATAAAGAGACACGTTTTTTGCGACGATTTGTCTTCATAATTTTGTAGCTCTTGATGATCATTATTTGATGTTGCAAGAATGACTTTGGTTCTAAGTCAAATAGTGAAGATTGATGGTACACAAGATCTATTTGTTACTGTTCGTACAACATAGGAATTCTTTCTACTTGTTCTTTTTTCAAGCAATTCAAAGCAACTGAAACAGATAAAACTGATTTGAATAGACGATGTTGTTCTGGTTTATTTAAAGAAAATCCAATGTTTATCCTTTAAGTTAGCGAAACAGTTGTTGAGGTTAGACTTGATGAATGGATCTGCTAGACGAAGCGGTGGTGCATTTCAATGTAACATCACTTCTTTACAGTACCCGCGAAAGTGGGGAGGTGTAGGGGGGTATGCACCCCCCCCACAAATTAAAAATTATTTATTATTAGACACCAAAATGGATAATATTTTTTTGAATCTGCAAAGTATCTCACAGGGACATTTTTAAAAACATCTTTCAGAGATGTTCTGAGTGGAAATGGGAGTCAGGGAATGATCTTTTTCTAATAATAATCGGTGATTATCGTTGAGATATCAGTCGAAAACATGAAGTTCTACGGCAAGTTGAAGAAATCAGCTGTTTTTTTTACTTGAAATTCTGGCATAAACAATGTTTTTTGCTACAACATTTTGAAATATTAGAATTCTTCTCTTCATGAAGAAGTAGCCGCATGGGCATACTCGCCTTAAAAATAACTCTGATCTTCTTGTTTTCATGGTATACTTTACTGCATCCTACCTTCTGAACACCTTTATTTATGCGCAGTCGTCGCTAGCGTAGTCGCCTTCGGTGGTGAAATGACTAAGAGTTTTAGCAACACTTTTTACTTTCGAGAAAAATAAGAAAAAGAAATGTCTTTCATGAGTCTGATATGAGAACAGTTTTCGCTTCGCGAAAAATAACATCTGCGTGACCGCAGTGAATCCATAAAAACTTCTAACTTTATTCTATTTTTCCTTCGAAACAGCCTAGTCGAGAACAATCGTTGCCAAAGCGGCCGCCTTCGACGGCAGAAGTATTGAGCAAGTTTCTTACCTCATATACTGGTTGTTTTATTGAGAATTTACCAGATACAGTCGAATTTTCTAACACAGTTGCAAAAAGTTTTCGCTCCGCGAGAAATATTGCATTTCAGATTGTACGATAAAGATTAATACTAAGTCTGATGCGAAAAAAAAATTTTGCTTTCTTCAATCAGACTACCTCAGAAGTCTTGCACCCCCCCCAAACCTGGGACCCTCGCGCGGGGCCTGCTTCTTTGTCTAAGAATTTGTGATCCAGAACTCGATTGCCATGAATGTATTGCCTCAGGATTGTCAAGAACAAAGCATACAAGTAGTGCAAAAAACTCAAAAGAATGAATTATATTCTGTAACAGTTAATTATGATGAGAGCATGATTTTTCCTTCTAATAGCTTTTTCCAAGATTTTCCCAGTCTGACAATTTCCCAAAATTTCCAGAGTAATGCAATTTTTCAAAAAATTTCTTCCCAACGCGGAGGCGCACGAAGAAAACTCTACACCTCTAAGTTCTAGATCTTGGTCCGCTGGTTTATTTCTTAAAATTATTAAAATGACAAAAACTTTGTAATTTAAAAGTAATAGAAAATTTAGTTTATAATTATGTATTATTTGGCAAATTCTTCTGCAGCTTTTTTCGATAACAGTTGTCGATCTATTTTGCCATTTTTTTCAATTCTTGGTAAATTTGATAATATTTTTATATGTTTAGGAATTTTATAATCAGCTATTTCCGACTTTAAATAAGAAATCACTTGTTCAACGACTTTCTCATGATCATTTTCCGAATTTTTCAATACAATATATGCCACAGGCAGTTCCATATGATGACTATCTTTCACACTTGTAACACATGCTTGATTAATATTTTTATGTTCACATAGAATAGCTTCCAATTCTTCTAAATTGATATTATAACCATCATAAATAAGATTTAGTTTTTTTCTCCCAGTAAAATATAAATAACCATTTTCATCTAGATAACCAATATCACCTGTTTTAAACCAACCATTTTGTAATACCTCATTCGTCGTCTCCTCATCATTTAAATAACATGTCATGATAGCTTGTGAAGAAATTGTTATTTCACCCGGTGTATTCACAGGTAAATCATCCCAACTATTATAATCTGTAATTCGAATCTTTTTATCCCGACGTATTTCAAAGCGTCCAGCTTTTGGTATCGAATTAGTGGTGAGATATTCATCCATAGGTGTAATACCAATAGAACCACACTCTGTCATAGAATAAAGTTCTGTTGGATAAAATCCTAAGTGTTTTTTGGTTTCCTCAAGAAGAGATTGTGAAAGTTTTTCGCCACATATCGCACAGGTACTTAGATAAATTCCATCCTTGTTTTGTTTCTTCAATTCATCTAATACATGTGCCCATGTTGTAGGTGTTACATATACAACTGTTATTTTTTTTTCATCCAACAACTGTACAATTTTTTTAATATAATCATTGAAGGATAACTTCGTTGAAAAATAATATACACATGCAGCATGTTGTATAGCTTGTAATATAATGCAAACAAGACCAAAATTTATATTCATTGAGCTAGTAAGTAAAAATTTACTTTGCTCATTAAAATTCCATTGATAAGAACTAATAAGACCTGTCATAATTGATTGATGGCTCTTTAATACACATTTTGATTTGCCTGTACTACCTGATGTATCAAATATTGTCGCTTCGTCTTCACCATTTATTTCATATTCTTCACATTCTTGGATATCATTTTTCAGAATTAAACTTGAAAAATGTGTTAATATTTTATCATTGTTTTGAAGATCCAAATCAATGAGATAATAACCTGTTATACTAGGAAATTGATCAGTTAATTCTTTTACATTATTTTCGTATAATTCTGTTTGAGTGACAAATAGTTTTGGTTGACTTTCTTTTAATAATAAGAATATTTCATGTTTTCCAAGTTTAGGATGAAGCATAACAACACATACACCGATTTTAAAACAAGCAAAAGTTAATGGTACTGATTCTGGACAATTATGTAAATATGATGCTATTCTATCACCCTTCTTTAGTCCTTTGGATAATAATCCTTTTGATATACATTTAACATTTTGATTTAATTCTTGATAAGTACATTGATAATCATCAGTACATAATACAATATTATTCGGAAATAGTTTTGCACTTTTTTCCAATAATGAGTACAACATAATTTATAATTTGAATTTGTTAATGATTGATAAATTAATTAGGTATTTTTCTTATTCACTTTTATCTAGAACACAAATCGTTATATTATATAGTAAAAAAACTATTGTTTAAGGAATGAAATTTTTCATAAAATATCATTGTCATTTATTTATATTGTTATGAAAATGGGAAGCAAACTATGAATTGTTGTCGGCGTCAGACTCAACATCTAATGCATGTTATCCATGACCTATTTTAGTCAATCAATGGTCTTGAATTTAATAGTTTTTTATACATAAATGTTAGGAATAGAAGTTTCATGTTCAGTAAGCTAAACCAATCGAAAAAATATTGCTTACTCGGAAGGATTTTCAATTTTTGAGAGCCTTACTAATAAAAATAGCATTTTTGTGTCTTTAGGATCATACCCATTTGCTGTGAAGCTTTCACACTGTATACTAGAAGATAATTTATCGAGTATAATAAAAGATATTCTAAGAGAGTCCTTCTAAGTTCATTGAAGAAATTCTACTTTCTTCAAAATATGATATTCAAGAAGATAAAAATAAAAAATTCGATTTTTTAATTACAAAATCGAATATGAATTCGTATGGACTTTTCTATAAATTCATATTTATTTTCGTACTATCATGCCTTTTTTTGCACAATATACGTGTACGACAGAATGAGATAAAATGATCCAGAGTAGTAGTACGACGATTAGTTTAGAAATTAGAGGCTTTTTTAAAAATTTGAAAATCTATTAAGTCTTTCTGTTTCTAAAAGAAAATGCGTCTAATAAAATAAGCAGATAAATACTATTAATCTAAATACATACTATAATGGGCAACGGTACTTGTGAGTTTCTTGACTCGTGAAACAATACATAGATATAAGTATATATAGCTATAGAGCATTGTTTAAATAGTTTTCTAGAAAATAGCTGTCATTTTTAACTTTTTCTAGAATTCATATTAACTAATGCTTAAAGTTCGATTAATTAATCATGCAAATTTAAAAATATTTGACCTTATTAAAAGTTGATGTCCTACAAAATAGAATATTAAAAAATTTAAAGTAAAGTATCATATTGTTCCACAACCAATCTCAGTCGAATTGTACAACATAGGCAAACCTATTTAAGAGTATTTCAGAATGGATTGTACTATAAACAAAAAAGGTTTTCAAAAGACATTTACTCATTTTTAGTGCTTCTAGTAAAAGTTGGCTTGCAAAATATAGAACAAATTTTATCAAAATCGATTGTTCTTTTTACTAAACTGACTTTTGAGTCTATATAATGGAATAAAGATAAGGACTTTCGCTCTCGGAGCTAAAATTTGTATCAATCCAAGTATTTTTCAACATTTTTACAAGTATATATATATAAGTGACGCACGATACATCATAGTATTTGATAGAAAAAGGAACGATGTCCATTGAGGCTCGAATGTTTTACAACCAACAGTAGTAATATGATAACTGTACTTACGTTTATGGAAAAACACAAATGAAATGTTCAAGTGTTTGTTTATGCATATACTCATGAAACGACAATCACCGATAATTATATCACTGTCGTGACCGTGATATATAAATCGGCATTATGTAACCGTATATCTGCCCTTTATTAATGGAAAAAACATGGATATATGTATTACAGAAAAGAATAGAAATAAAAGTCATTCAGAACGAAATATAGGTGATGAGGTAGATATCAAAGAATAAAAAAAGAAGAAGAGAGGGATATAATAGAAACGAATATGTGTGACATCACTATATACGAACTAACAATATTTTTCGCTGCACGGACTATTTTTTCTCTCCACTACTTGTAGTGGGTGAATAACGAAAAGCTTGCTTGGTAAGTGAAGCAAATCGTCGTTATTCATAATATGCACATGCTTTCATTCGTAGTGTTTAGACAATATGCACAAAGCGTAATAAATCATTAATACTGTATAGTTATGTAGATCTAACATTGAATTAGAATTGGCATAGTTTATAGCGTTCTTTTGTCTTCTTTAGTGGCTTTAATTGCAATATGCAAATTTTCTCAATATATATAAAACAGCATATCTAAAACCGAAAATGAAGACCAATATTTCACAATCAGAAGAGCTTACTGGTTGCTAAAACTTAATGCGCGCGTCTTCGTTTATTAAATCTTTTTTTTTACAAAAGAAAACTAGTTGTCAAAAGAAACGTTGTATATTATCTAATTTAATTCACAAGCTTATGAATCAATATTTTATAATATAAAATCTGTACGTGGAGTATATTCAACAATTATTAACTTCAAGATTAGCAATTTCTCTTCATCACTCTCATAAGTCCTCACTTTCTAACCACATCAAATACCATCAAAGAACTAATAAAAATGATAACGATTTATTAATACATACAAAATTGGATGATGTTTATAGTTTAGATATTAAAAAGAAAAAATTGTTTTTAATTTTTTACAAAATGACAGGTATTCTGATCAAATCATTAAATTAAAGAAAAAAAATGATCTTTAAATAGCAGCAAACAAACAAAATACAGTAATGTTTACGTTGATCCATAAATTTTTGTTGACGCACATCCACTTAGGGCATAGTTGCGTATGATGTACGGAATGTTTACAGCCGTGTTTATGAAGTACAATTTATGGCACCGTAACCGACACCGTTAATATCCAGTTTATTTGCTGTTTTAAAACAATCTTTCATCAACGTGTTTATTTAAAAATATGTAAGGAAAATAATGAACCAAAGACAGCTTAAATATATGGTTCATAGTGTATCTACTTTACAATCATCAAATAATTGATTTTAGACGCAATAAGCACTCTAAAAATAGTTATATAATAACTTTAGAACAAATGCACTATGAGCTACATATAGAAGCTGTCCTTGGTTCATTATTTTCTTTACATATTTTAACACAGTCTTGGTTAATTATTAGTTTTTCTGATGTATATTTCTAAGTTTTTTAGTATACAAATTAGAACAGATCAAGCATAGACTGTTTTATGGAACATCTTTTTACCATACGAGCAAATTTTTATGTATTTTAATATAAAGAAATTCATTAGGCAAATAGGGAACAGAATTTCTGGAACACCCTTTATATTGGACTATAGCATCGAGAATTTGAAATTGAATATATATCTAATTAAAGGAATCAGACAGCTTTTTACCAGTAAACTTATGAAGTATTTGGATTTTCAGACAGACTTTTTATCCGCACCTATTCTGTTTCTAACGATAAAAATTTGAACTCAATAGCTATTAGTATTGCCGAGTTATTCAACAACTAACTAAGTACATTCTATTTTGAAATAAACAACAGTTACTAAACATTGAGTAATTATAATAATAATAAATTAATTGCAAAAAAAAATGAAAATTCATTGACACTTCTTCCTTCTATAATAAACAATATTTTTTCATTCTTTAGACAAACTTTATTCATTTGTTATTTGTCGTTAAACTTTAATGAATATTCTGATGAATACTAACTATACTATTAACTATAAAATGTCATTAATATAAATGTTTAATATACTATTTACCTATACCAATCTGTACATCCGCATGTGAGAAACCGAAATAAAACTAAAAAATATAGCTATTTACAAGTGTTAGAGCAATCATTCATGAAACTACTTCCAGTTAATTGAGACAACGAATAGAAGATTTAGACATAAATCTATCGATATTATTTAAAAGTATAAAAGTTGATTATAAATTGCTACGGAAACTTGTACAAATTATATAATGTTGTTGAAAACTTTTGTGAATATCTAATTATATATTTCGTTTGAAAGAAATCTAAAAAGCACCTTTAACTGTTATACAGTTTTATATTTCTTCTAGTTTGAGAAGTTATTTAAGATAGAAAATAATGGAAAAAGAAATATTCACAACAAAAATTTCCAGTAAATAAAAGAAAAACCGATCAACATTTGTACAAGATAATTAAATAGAACAAAGGATATCATTTCTTTATAAGACGAAGTAAACTCAATAATGAGTATTCTTCAATTTCGAGATTGTAATAAGTTTATCAAACAATAAAAAGAAACGTTCATTAAATATACATTATATAGAAGCTTTTAATAAAAATATAATTTTTAAAAAAATTTAAAAGAATATAACTTTTAATACATATGTTTTCGTATTCATTTACAACGTTGCAAATGACTTTGATGTTACCGGTGTTTAATATATTCTCATCGATTTTATTCATTGTGTAAAGAGAGCATAAAAACACAATACACTTCTGCTTTCTACGCAGTTTCTCGTTTACAAATTTAAAACACACGTGTATCTGATCATTTCTTTAACTGAAAAGTATTAGTAAGAGAATAGAAAACAACGAAATAGGTAATGTAAATATGTTGTATTGATCGTATACTTTATAACCTTTACATTTTTAACCATTATTAAATATTCTAAGTATATCTTTAATTAAAAAACATTTTTTTATCATTATTCAAAATACATAATTTCGAGTTTATTTTTTAATAATTTAATTTATTTTTCAACGTAAAATGATATTCTAAATGAAATAGTAATAGAAAAAAAAAATTAAACCTTTAAATACATGAATATATAAATAACAGTTATGCACGATTATAATATATATTCGAATGTTAGTTGTGAGTTGAATTGCATTTGGAGAGTATACACTTGTCGTCTATGTTAGGATATGAGATATTCTTCGTTCTGTCATTATATATAGATGAATCGAACCTGATTTAGGCTTCTGTTCTCTTTCCCTCTCTTCTCTTTTCTATGATTATAGATTCTTCCTATCATTCTTTTTTTCCTTCTTCTTCTTCTACTTTTTTGCCATGTTGTTCACGAGTGCTGGTTTATTCTTCCACTCTTCTAGATATTATCTTTTTGTCCATGCTATTTTCTTAGAATTTTTTCTGATATTCTGTAGCATGTTAGTTTCCCCGTTTCATTGGTATATACAGTAGTGGCCAAAATTATAAGAATAGTTACTTCATTACAACTATTTGCTCACTCTTATTTACCGAGTATGTTTGTCATCCAAAATTTCAATTGTGACTATGAAGCTTGAACAAATCAATCATGTCCATTATCTGAGTCAACAAATTTACTACATAGTCTGTACTGAACTTTGGACGATAAACCTGCATAGAGCATCTTTTTTACTACAAAAAGAGACATTAGCGAGTTCTGAGTCTCTTTCCATTACGGAGATATCTGTAATGAAAAATTGAATTTAAGAAAAACAAGTCTTTTTCTGCTTATTTTTGACGAAAAAGATTAGATGAGTTTCTTTGTACAGATATTTCTATAACGAAAAAAGATTCAGAGCTCACCAATGTCTCTTTTTGTAGTAAAAAAAGACACTCTATTCAAGTTTATCGTCCACAGTTCAGTACAGACTATGTAGTAAATTTGGTGACTCAGATAATGGACATGATTGATTTGTTCAAACTTCATAGTCACAATTGAAATTTTGGATGACAAACATGCTCGGTAAATAAGAGTGAGCAAATAGTTGTAATGAAGTAACTGTTCTTATAATTTTGACCATTACTTTATAGTGAGTGATTTTTTTTTGAATAAAAGGGAGGAGTTAGGTAGCAAGCATTCTAACTGTCTATAGAATTCAACAATAAATCTAGTCGAAAATATTAATTGAATGAATGAGTTTTTTTTGGCATTATTTTGAACGATGAATTGAACAGTATTTGTTTATGAAAGTAATTTTTATTTTTAATTTAAACAATCAGTTGAATGATAAGTATTTATTTAAATAAAATAATAATATAATTTGTATTCAGCGTAGGAAGAAGTAGAAAAAAACGTTGCCTTCCTTCACTGGCGAATAACCCATAGCAACATGACGACAAATGACGCTGTAAATGATTGCATACGGCTGTTTACAATACTCATATATACGCTATATTTAGTTATATATTACACGATGAAATACAGCCTTTTATGAGTATCCTTACTCTCGTATAAGTAAACTAATATTCATTATTTTCTTTTACTTGTTTTTTTTTTATCCTATTATTGTCAATATCTTTGCTTTTTCGTATATATTTTATTTAAGAATCAAAACGTGTTTTTCTCTGTTCTTTTTACCACGTGCAAAAATATTAAAAGAAATGCGCAAATATTTTTATTATATTAATAGTATTCATTATCAAAATGCACTGTAACGCCATTCACTTGAGTTTCTAAGATAATATATGTGAAGACTATTTTTCAACCAAAAAAAAAGAAAAAGATTTTATTTTTTATTTTTAGTTAATGAATGATACGAAAAATATTTTTGAATTTGTTATTAATCACTTCATTTTGAATATCTCAATGGTATTGGTACTTTTCAAACTTTTCATTGGATTTATCATCGATTTAATAATCTTCTTTTCCTTTATTTTTGAACATATGGCTATGGTTTTGAATCTTTCTACAAATTTAACTTTAACATTATTTGTCAATAATATCTTCTCATAATACAAATGTTTTACTATTTATATTTTCGACTATAATCTTATTTCAATTTTATTACATATTTATTTAATATAATTGCGAATGTAAAATATTCAAATCATTCCATCTTCAGTATTCAGTCATTATTCTACTATACTGCAAAATATGATTATTTTATATTAATTAATGATAGTGAATACAAATCATTATGAATTATTTAATAAATTATATTTTTTTTTAAATAATATGTCGTATGAAATTGAAAATCTTAGCAAAGGAAGACAATAAGAGTGAAAATATGTTTCTGAAAAAAATAATATGATTTTACTTTTTGTTTTTTTTTCATTTAATAAGCGACTATTAATATGATGTATATTCTTTTATCATGTTTTTTGTACTCTTGTCTTCCATCATTTTCTATCCTTGTGCGTGCCATATATGTATAATGGATTTTCCCTTAATAGATTGATATGCAATAATCTTAAGTTAATTTTTTGTTTTGCTTTAGCTAATATCCTAATAGTAAGGTGATGAAAAGTTATCAAAATATTACAAGAAAGAATGAGAAGATTAATACTTTGTTCAGTTTGATATACAATGAACTCGAGCTTTCATCATTAAATAGAATACCTTCAGAGGTACACATTTATATAAAATTCATGAGGGTCAAAGGAGTTTTTGATGACCGCTCTTGGATAGACAAATATTTTGTTATCTATTTTCATTCAATCTCAAATCGCAGTCCCAAAAGCTCTTCTTTTTCTAATAAAACCTTGATACCACTCTGCTGTTTTTCCCATGCTCATGTTCCTAATGAATATCTTTTAGACGTGCAAATTTTAACAGTGAAAGAGAAATTTTTAAGTTACAATTGGGTGTAATTTGAGCTTGAGATGCGCTAAAATCGGCGAAAATAGGTGACAAAATATTTTTCCATCTAAGACTCTCATGAATTTTATAAAAACGGACGTCCCTGATAGTGCTCTATCTGATAACGGAATCCTGAGCTCACTAGCTGTATCCATTCGTGAAATATTCATTTTAGCGCTTTCTCCATCTAGCTCTAGTGCGGACAACAGATACAATTTAGTTTTTATCTATCTATATATATAAAAAAGAAAGTTTGTGTGTTTATTCGTTATGCATTCAAACACGATACGAGTAACTGTAATGAAAATTTTCAGGGAATACCCTTTCGTTCAGGAGAAGATCGTAGGATGCTTTTCGACCCAGAATTTTCATTTGAAGGGGGTATTTGTCCCTCCTTTGTTGGATTACTACAGTAAATGCTTTTTCTAGAGAATTTGTCCTTGTGATTATTTTCTGAAGAATTCAAGAACGAAAGTATATAAAAATATGGACTTTTTGCCATTGGTCACACAACATTTTAGGGTAATCGAAAAAAACCAAATGTAATGTATAAGATGAAGTGCAACAGTATGAATAGAGATATTCATCGAATGAAGAAAGCAACAAGTGAGATGATATATCATTACTCATGACTCATAATGGATTGGAGCAGAGAACACTCCGATCTATCAATCTCCTATATAGATAAAAAAGAATATTCGTCTGCTCTTTATACATTTCGTCTCTGTAATAGCTAGCGTCAGCAAAGTTCTCATGACATAACGGTTGATTCAGAAGAAAGCTGAGAAAGCGATCCGAGTCGGGAAGAGTGGTTTGGTTGAAAAATCCACATAGGTTGTGACATACTGCAATTTTTACCAATCTTTCAAATATTTTAGAAAATTTGCTACGATTGTTAGAATAACTACCTCCTATTGTGATTTTTTTTGCATTAGATGTTGGTGTGAAATATGGTAATGGGTATGAGTAAATCAAAAATGATTCACAGCCACACACTATTTGCTGAATTATCGTATTTAAGCATAGTTGTAAGTGTGTGCACGGCAGGACATGCATTAATAATAGATAGAAAACCCCCCAGTACACTCTCTCTGCATCTTCTGCCATTTTCTGCCATGTTAGGCTTACAGTATAGTGGTATTCCGAGCAACGCGGGGTATTACCGTTAGTCACTATATATAGATGCTCTATAGCTATGACTAACGATTAGAAGTCTTAAGCAATAATACATTTATATTTTCATTAGATTTTATTATACTTTTTAAACCAGATGCGTTCGTTTATACATGTATGAGAACCAAACAAGTCATGCTCTTTCTACAATATGACTCGTTACTGTCAATCTAGATATAATTAGGTTACGAATTTTTATACATGTGACACTAAAAAAGTTTTTTCATCCAGTTCTTCTAAAAGCTCTAGTTTAACTTCAAGTATTCCACTATAATGCTAAGACATATTTAGAATTATGTAAAAAATTTCAGACTTCTAGGTCTTGTACTTTGCAAATAGATAACTAATAATAAATGAGAGAGCTTTGCATTTAATATTCTGGCTCCGAATAAAGCTTTATTAAAAAAGTCAAATATGCCAGAAGATGCAGCATTAAAAGCTCTGCAATTTATATTAGATAGATAATTTTACAGTTGTATTTTTGTGTTCACAAGCCAACAAAGTTTTAAGCGATCAAATTTTGACGGTGCGAAAACAATGTCTTTTTTACAAAAGATCGAACCACTTTTTTCATATTTTATTTTTGTTTTATCTGATATTTTCTATTAGACAAATGAAAAAAAACACACCACCAGATGCCGCGTGAAAAGTTCAAAAATTTCCTAACAACAATTTATTTCAATTATGTATTGTTTTAAATAAAAAGTATTTAAAGATCGAAATATGAAATACAAATATACATCACTCATTATGCAACGTATAGAAAATGGCATCTTAGTAGTATCAAAGAAATACTGGATCACAGTAAAGTGCCAGACATATAAGTCTGAAATTTTGTGCATAATCCAAAATATATCGAAGCATTATAATGGAATACTCGAAGTCAAACTAAAGCTTTTAGAAGAACTGGACGAATAAAACCTTTGTAGTGTCCTCCTATGTGTTAATAAAAGTATTTAGGTCAATATTTATGCATAATATAAATCTCTTTCTATGTGTTTTATATATTCTAAAAATAAAATAATTAAATTTTTAATTATAATTATAAAGTCTTGTCTGGATTTTTTGGAACAGAGTTAATAATAAGCTTTAAAGTTCTCAGAATGAAGATTTACATATTGTCTCACAAATACTATGATTTAATAGTACTAACATAATCTTTCTATCAAAAAGAATTAAGATATTATCCGTAAAAATATGATAAAATTATGAAAGCAATCATTAGTTGCAAATAAAACTATTTGAATAAATTAATCATTATATTTAAAAGCGAAAAATACAATGAGTATAATATGAATTATATTTTAAATATTATAACATTTAAATTGTTTTTGCTGAATTTACATACATAAAAGCGAACAATATTTAACAAAAAGATAAAGCAAAAAAAAAATTTTCAAATTGTTTTTAATCAATCCTAGATATTAATGTCGTGTTATATCACCAAGTCTTATATTAGTATTTGTAACTCGTGAAACATTTATTTGGAATATATGAAATTGTGCACGTATAGATCGAAATAATAATTGTGTTATAGCTTTTTTAAATGTTGTACAAAATAAACGAGATGTTAATATTGAAAGATAAAATGATTTAACATTATTTATATAATAGCAAGCATTTGTAAGAGAAAAAACAAACCAAATAACCGATGATTGTTCAAAAGTTTTCTGTTGATCACTGGTAATTGTATAATATATATAGGCAATAATCCATTGTAATGAAAGGAAACCTGTTACTAGAACTTGACAACATATCATAACAATGAATTGATTTCGAGGATGACGTCCATTTGTTCTAACTCCTTCACCCTATAATAAATTACTATTTTCAATTTTAAAAACAAAACGTAGAATTATACTTACAACTCGTCGACGACTTCGACGAACATTTCGATATGTAAGTAAAACAAATATTAACATTAATATTGGTTGCATTAAACCAATAAGACAAATATATAATGTACTTGTAATAATCGGTTGTGTAGATATACAATAAAGTTCAAACATAAAATCAAAGAGAATAGGAGCATAAATTGAAGCAAGACAACTAGTAATGATAATAATAACAATCATATATGGTACCATTCTAACTTGATTTAATCGACGTATGGGTGAAGTGAAACTGCATGTAGAGGCAAATCGATCAATGATAGCCATAAGTAAAAAATTTACAGATAAATGAGGAAGAAATACAAGAAGAAAAAGATTAAGTTTGCATGAAGCACTAGATATGTACCAAGGAATATTGATTCCATGTTTTATAGAAAGATAACTTGGAAATGAATAGAGAGAAAGATTAATGATATCAATAAATGAACCACAAAGTGAATAAATACAACAAGTACTAGAACGAAGTTCAGCTTGAAGATAAGTAAAAGTATTGCCAATAAATCCAATAAATCCAAAAATGAAAAAAACTAATGGAAGATAAATAATAAATCTTTGTGTCACTGCATCAAGATCTTCAACTATTGATTTTAATATATATCTAATATTCACAGTATATATAGCGTTATTAAATACCATTTTATTGATTGACTTCAAATGAATTTTCTTTCAAATGAATCTATATAATATATTGTATATAATTATTATTATATCAAGATTATAATGGAGTTAAATATAATAATCAAATGAAGTTAATAATCATATCAAGAAAAGCTTAGAAAGTATTTTCTTAAAGTAGTTTTTTTTCAAGAGACTAAAATTGATTAAATATTATAGTCCAACAAAGAAAAACATTTTTATCTATAAAAAATATTACATACAATCAGATATTTTTCAAGTTGAAATATAATTATTTTTCAATATTAGCTTACTTTAGAACTATGTCAAAATGAATATATTCGATTATTCTAGTTCATTAACTCATTTTTTTTTATAAATATAAGTCAAGATAATCATTTCCTTAAGACGATTAATCGATTATATTAAAATGAGATAATATAAAATAGCTTACAATATAATTTATAAGTACAAAGATATATTTAATCTTCCCAATAATACCTACTAAAAAAAGCTACGACTTTAATAAATTTTCTAGACTAAATAATGAATAAAAGTACAAATATTATTACCTATCGACGATTCTTTTTTATTAATAAAATAAACTCAATCGTAACTACTAATAATGGTAAATTAAGTATACAGGAGATTATTACTCTAAAAAATATGTATATTAATTCCGGTAAAAGGTCATTCATAATGAGTGCAAATTGAAGTAAGACTACAGATAATAATAGTAAAACGAATTATTCATAGTAGTTTTTTTTAAATTATTTAAATGATAAATCTTTTACATAAGACTAAACAGACAATCAAATCTATTTAATTATAAATATAAAGAAAATACAATATTCTACATGTATAAGATGATGATAGTTCTAGAATATTAAAATTATAGTTCGTAGAAAGATAATTAGCCAAATTATTAAGAAAAAAAATGAAATATATCAACCACTGAGTGACAAAAACGTGACAATGAAAAATGTCAGTTACCGAGTTATTAAAGAATCTCTGAACAATGGAACATATAATCCATATATAAAATACAATGTTTTCAATAGAAAATATGATTGAATTTATGGCATTTATTTTCTCTCTAGTCTTTGTAAAATATAAATACTAATACATTTCTCAGATAAAGAGATAAATAATTCAAAAATCACTACTAATATGCAAAATACAAATGAACGAATTCACTGTATTTCAAATGATATACTCGCCAGTTTAATAACTTGACTGATATTTACCTACAAACTAGATTGCACTTCTTTTCCGAATTTGAATTTTTAAATGAGACTTTCTAAAATCAAAAGTTGTATGTTCAAAAGAAAAACGAATGGAATTCTATGTTGATTTTATATATAATATAATAAATGAGCTTATACTTTAAATATAATTAAGAATGTTTAGTTTTATTTTTTAATCCAAAAATAAGTAGCATTGTATTTAATGAGCCAAAATAATCATTTAGAGATTAGAGGATTGATCCTGATAATTCCATTGGAAAATTCGACTCAATAGAATTATTCAAATGACTTTTAAATAAATAAATAAATGCTATCAATCTTAACGTAAAAATCAAGAATTAAATAGATAAATGCATGATTATAAATATAATTTCACAAAAATAGATATGAAGTTTATTTCTTGTATATCATCAAAAGTAACTTTGTTTTAATCCATCAAAGAAAGTTTATAAATAAAATAAATAATATGTATTAACATACTTAAGATTCTGATTGTTTCTCAAATAAATGTTTGAATGAATTCTTATATATGTGCAATATAACGAATATTTTATTTATAATTTGAAAATAATAAATAGATATTCATTTAGTGTTTTATATCGTTTTCCAACATTTATGAATTTAAAAAAAGTATTAGCCCTAAAGAGGGCTGTTGGGTTTTTATAATATTTCTTTATGATATTATTTAATTAGGTCAAGCATATTTAAGCTTTATCAGCAGCTTTGCTACCTGATGATGCACCTGATTTTTCACCTTTATCACCAGCTGGTTTCTTTTTACTTGGACCAGCACCACCTGTTGTTTCACGTGGTGTTGATGTAGGACCACCTTCGGCAGTCTTTTTTGGTAAAAGAATAGCTTGAATATTAGGCAAGACACCACCTTGTGCAATGGTAACACCAGATAATAATTTATTCAATTCTTCATCATTACGAATGGCTAATTGAAGATGACGTGGAATAATACGTGTCTTCTTATTATCACGTGCAGCATTACCAGCTAATTCAAGAATTTCAGCCGATAAGTATTCAAGTACAGCACCTAAATAAACAGGTGCACCAGCACCAACACGTTCGGCATAATTACCACGTCGAAGAAGACGATGAATACGACCCTAGGAAATAAATGATTTTTTTTTAAAAAAAGAATCTTTTTTTTTTAATGATTAAACTTACAACTGGAAATTGAAGACCAGCTCGTGATGAACGAGTTTTAGCTTTAGCTCGTGCTTTTCCACTTCCTGCAGTTTTTCCTCGTCCTGACATTGTGTCTTGATTTGTTTATTTACTTGACGAAAATATGTAGAAATAATGTATATAATATAAAATAAATCTGTATCTATCTTAACTATATATATGTCCATGTAATGAACAACTTTTTTAACCAATCATATACTAACACTAATGATTGGTTGTTCAACGAACAAACGATAGAAATATACATACATATATAAATATAAGGAACGAAAAAAATAAGTTTCTTTTTTTCTTCTACTCTCTATATCATTCATATTCGTCAACATGCCACCAAAAACACCATCAAAAGGTTCAAAAAAAGCTGTTACAAAAACATCCAAAGGTTCATCAGGTACTAAAGGTACTGATAAAAAAGTTAGACGTAAACGAAAAGAAACCTATTCAATATATGTATACAAAGTCCTTAAACAAGTTCATCCCGATACGGGTATATCATCAAAAGCTATGTCAATTATGAATTCATTTGTTAATGATATATTTGAACGTATTGCTGCTGAATCAAGTCGTTTATCTCATTATAATAAACGATCAACAATAAGTAGTCGAGAAATTCAAACAGCTGTTCGACTTTTATTACCTGGTGAACTTGCTAAACATGCTGTATCAGAAGGTACAAAAGCTGTTACCAAATATACAAGTGCAAAATAAATAAAATATTTCATATTGAATTAATCAAACCCAAACAGCCCTTTTTAGGGCTAAAATTTTTTAAATTTATAAATGTTTGTATTCGAATTTAACAAATTGAATTTAACAAAAAAAATTATTATTGAATATTATTTAAACGATCTTTAAGTAGAATAAAGAAACATATATAAATATTTTGCACTTAAACAGCTGATTGTTCTTTTCTCTATTTCGATTGGTTACTAAACAACTATTCTTAACTGACCAACAGATAAACGATTTTCATATAAGTATAAAATGAATATACATATGTATCAAATGATCATATATATTCATTTTTCTTTTCTATTCAAATAATAAAAATTTAATTGAAAAAATAAAACAATGTCTGGACGAGGTAAAGGTGGTAAAGGCTTAGGCAAAGGTGGTGCTAAACGTCATCGTAAAGTACTTCGTGATAATATTCAAGGTATAACAAAACCAGCTATTCGTCGATTAGCACGACGTGGTGGTGTTAAACGTATAAGTGGTCTTATTTATGAAGAAGTACGTGGTGTATTAAAAATATTCTTAGAAAATGTTATTCGAGATGCTGTTACATATACTGAACATGCTAAACGTAAAACTGTTACAGCTATGGATGTTGTTTATGCACTTAAACGACAAGGACGTACTTTATATGGTTTTGGTTCATAAATAAAATAATAATAAAGAAGAAAAAAAAAACAACAAAAAAATCCAATCAGCCCTTTTAAGGGCTAAAAAAAAATTTATTTTTTAAATTCAATAATGATGAAAAAGAAAATAATATAAACTAATTTTTTGCTGCACATAATGCATAATTAATTGCTTGATTTTCTGACCATGACCATCGATTTGTAATTGGATTATAAAACATTCCATTATTAAGCATAACAGAAAAACCATCTAAAAAAAATAAATATACAAAAAAAAAAGAAAGAAAAATTAAATTCTAACTTTTTTCAAATAAAGTTATTAAATCAGATGGACGAATAAATTTATTCCATGTATGTGTACCTATTGGAACAATTCGAAAAATATATTCAGCAGCAATAATACCAAGAAGATAAGAAGCAACTGTTTGATTTAATGTTGTAATAAAACAAAGACCTTTTGGCTAAATTTAATTAAAATTTTATTATCGAAATAAATTTTTTTTTTTTGTTACTTTAAGAAGTTTTCCTATATTTCCAATAAAACTATCGACATCATTAATATGTTCAATAACTTCTGAAGCAATAATAGCATCATATTTTTCTATATGTTCACAATTTTCACATAATTCTTCTAGTGTCACTATACTAACGAAAATTAATAAATCAAAATAGAGAAAAATAAAAAAAAAAATGAATAAATAAACAAACCATGTTTGTAATTAAGATTTTGTTTTATAGAATAATCAATATGATATTCAGCTGTAGATATATTTTCTGCAACAGCATCAATACCTAATATTGAAGCACCAAGACGTGCTAAAGACTATAAAAAGAGAATTTTTTTTTTTGTTTTAAATCTTTTTTTATTGATTAATATACAAACTTCAGTTAAAATACCACCACCACAACCAATATCAAGTAATTGAACATCTTTTAATGGTTTAATAGGATCTTTTATTTTTGATGAATTTTGAAGAATTTGTTCACGAATAAATGGTACTCGAAGTTGATTAAGTGAATGTAATGCAGCATATTCTCCTGCTTCATCCCACCATGCTGATGATAATTGACGAAAACGATTGATTTCATCTGGATCAACAGAACTTTTTATTGATAATTGACGAGATGTTAATGTAATAGACCTATGATATAATCAAAAGAATTATTTAAAAAAAAATACAAAGTTAAAAGTAAAATAAATTAACCTAATTCGAGGAATAGACCGAAATATATGACGATATAGAATCGACATTTTTATCAATTAATAATCAAATATTTAACAATTCTTAGTTAGAAGAACATATTTTAAAAACTAGATGAATCATTCATTGAAGGTTATTAAATACCATTGGTTTAACAAATCAAGCAATGTATTACTTGTTCGCTAGAGGTCGATTACGCATGATTTTTGTTATTTTATATAATCGTGTTGTCAAAGAATTTGAGTAAAAGGTTATGATATAACTTAATTTATATAATTTTATATCGTTTTTTCTTTATCTTTTCTGACATCATATTCGAATTCAGGAATATCAATTTATTATTCTATTAGGTTTTCATTCAATCATTTTTAGCTTCAGATGTTAAGGAATAAAAATTGAATTTTTGGTACTTTTCCGTTATCTGCTTTTACCCTCACCCTCAAGATTTTTTATTTTTTTAGAAAATAATATGTTGTAATTCACAAATATTCAAGTTCTTTTCTGCTATTTTCATTTTATTATCCATTAATATTTTTATTTACAAATATAATTAAATATTATAAAATATCATATTCAAATTTAAGTGACTATCAAAAAAAATAATTTAAATAAAATTAATTTTGTATTTTAGATTGATTCAATTATTTTCACGTAGTATATCGAAAATCAGGATGCTAAAAAGAAAAGAAATTAATGAATAAAAAATAATATTGAACTTTTTCTTTGACTTACTAAATCACAAGGTTGTGCTCCATATTTTGTTAGTTCTTGTTGATATTCTTCTAATGTTAAATGATCTCGTCGTTGATTTTCACGTAACAGAATAAATTTTAATATCAATGAAACGATCAGTATCGAAGCCATAAAACTGAGATTAATCAAATGACTACGAACGAAGAATGGAGCATCTTCTGTCCGGTAAATCTAGATTGTAAATTGAGTATTAGACACATTGATTTTGTCAAGTTGAACTTCATCAAGATATATACTATCGAGTTGAATAATAGTATATGAAAAATTTAAGTTATAAGTTATTTTAAAATCTAATAATCGTACAAAAGAATTGATATATATATGGCTGACTCAACTCATACGATTATGTTTTGCACTACGTTTCATTTTAATTCTTTTTAATATAATATTGATGAAGTTCAACTATTTACGCTTGAGAATAAAAATTTATGAAAACTACAAAACGAACAAAAAGATATGTGACTTTGCTTCATTTCTTAAATATCATGATTTTATTTTCGATTGAAATGCATATAGACCCATTAAAATAAATATAACCTGCAATCATCGTCAACAAAAAAAAATATCATGATTTATGACAATTCAAAATCATGATGCAGAGGATTTCTACTTTCGAGAATCTGAAATTAAAATATTTCTTGTAATTCATACTAAAACTTTCATCAATTGCTAAACTAATATTTATCTATATGGTACTATTAAGACTTACATGACCGACTACAATACCACTAATATTTCCAAAACCAATAATAAATCCTGTTGCTACAGCTCGTTTTGTGTGTCCACCGACGTTGTTAGTAAACCATGACATAATAAGTGGAATAGCTGAGTATGTACCAACACATGTAATACACGTTGCAATATATAGGACAGTTGCACTATATTTTGTTAAAGTAATTAATAAAATATATCCAAAGATGCCAATCAATAAGCTCAAACTCATATGATAACCACGTTCATTAAAACGACCAGCAGAATAAGATATAAGTAGTGTAGTTACACATGAAATAATATGTGGTGGAGAAGACATCAATTGAGCATTTGCATTGGTAAATTTCATACTTTTACTGATTAACATAGGTAAATAAATAATGAGACAATGTGCTGCTATAGAATTACCAACATATATAAACATATACAAATAGATTTTCCAATCAATAAACACAGAGCGAACTTGTTCCCATGAAAAAATATATTCTCCATTACATGATAAACCTGTATCTTGATGTAGACGATTTGTTAACATTTCTTTTTCTGTATTTGATAACCCTGAGAAAAATAGCGACAAAAAAAATTTACTGTTTTATTTAACATTAATTTAATCGTCTTACATTGAACAGTTTCTGGCAAGTCACCAAGAAAGAAGTATGTAAGTATTCCTAATAGAACACTTGGTGCTCCGTCGAGAATAAAAATCCATTGCCATCCTTCGAGTTTGTCTAGGTGACTTAAGAGACTAATACCATAAGCCTATCAAAATAATTGTCAAAAAAAGTCAATATAACGTAATATATTTCACTCACTAAGATGCCTCCAAAAGCACCAGATAATAAAACACCACAATAGAATATCGCCATACGAAATGAATGTTGTTCGCGTATATACCATAATGACAAGTAAAATATTATTCCCGGAAAAAAGCCCGCTTGTGCTGCACCCTAAAATCGCACAAATCTTCCATGTTGTTTTCCTATCATAGAATTTTAGTTATACTATACTGAAAGAAGATAATGTTGGAACTATTCCAAGTATACATGTGTTATGCAAAGAAAGATACTACAGGAAATTTTTATATTTTTAAAAATCTAATTTTCTTTAAAAAATTCTATCGATATTTCCATCTTGGAAATTTTATAGCAAATAGTTCGATAGAATCGTTCTGAGATCATTTTAGTTTCATTGTAGTAATCATCCGAATACATATCAAAACTTTAGAAATAAATATCTTTTAATAATTTCATGCTCAGTTTCTTTAAATGTGCAATACACTTAGTTCATTATTCATAACTCTGTTTTCTATATTATATTGTATGCTTCATTAAATGGATTAGAAACATTTCGGCTACCGTCGTGTGTAAGAAACAATTATAATGAAATTCAATTATATACCAAAAAGAATCGTGTAACTAGTAGACCAGATGCATTTTGAACAAATGCCATTGATATCATGATGATGCCCCATATTATCATAACAATTGACAAAAATTTTGATGGTCCAATAAGACGCATCATTAAATTTGATGGAATTTCCAGTAGCATCTATTGCAATGAATATAAGCAAAAAATGTCTCTTATCTGTTTAACTTGAACAAGATATATAGTATATACGTACAAAACCAATGAAATAAATTGATACTGCCCAACTATATTGTGTCTGAGTTAGGTGAAGACTATCTTCGATGCCTGCAACTTTCGCATTTCCTAGAAAAAAATTACACATATCCTTTTTACAATTAATACAAAATTAAATATACAGAGTACTCACCAATATTGATTCGATTCAAAAATGAATTTAACTCCAGTAAAGTTAATAATGGTATCAGGCGTATATCTAGTTTTCTTACAAGAGTACGCATAGCTTTTTTATACACTTCATTCGATATTGTAACATCACGTTCATTAGTTATTGAATCATTATTATTATTGAATGTTTGTTGATTGTCCACGAGTGTACTTATTGAGATTAAAGTAGCCATATTATGTCATGACATACATAGTATTTTTGATTAATGTAAGTTCGTCATAATGTCTTCGTTTTTTCTTTTCAATACAACTCAATATTTTTACTCCTTTGCGTTATATTATAAAGGTGTAGCTTATCGATGACGGAAGAAAAATAGAACGGAAAAGGCATGACAAATTTTACTCATTCACATTTAAATCATAAATGACATTTTTATTAGTTAACAAATATAAAAACAAATTAAAATGTGTTTCATTATCGTGATCGACTAGATTATTCAATAGAATTGTTCAATGACAATGTTTCTAGTTCTAAAATTATCATAACATATCTACTGGTACAAAACCGTTTTTTCAATATTCAAAGTCAAATATTCTGTTGTATTGATACTTTTTAAAATCTCTCAGTACCTTATTAGACTATAACATAAATAAATATTGTCTAATAATATCATGAATTTCATAGAAAAATTATTACTTCAGAGTCAAGTATCTTCCAACTCTGATCTATGACGTAAATTGAAACAAATAATGATTCACAAGTCCTGATCAATATAGAACAGGAAGAAACGCCACGTTGTTACTCGTTTTTTTTTCTTTCACTTAATCAATCAATAAAATATATTCTCTCCATGTTAAACATTAATAATAGTATGTGACAAGAGAACAACATACAAGACAAATTTAAGTATGTAAAATTATATAAAAATAAAAGTTAATATTTATCAAAACAGTTTAGTTAATGTATGAATTGTCTTATTCTTGAAATAATTAAGATTCGATTTGATGATATAATGAATTTGGAGAGGAAATAAAAAAAAATCTTGCATACTTAATGTTTTACATCGATCAATTTATCAAAGATATCGTAACGCTATCAAATGAGCAGCATAATAATAATTAAATTTTTCATTTTGCTGTGTTATTTGAATACATTTCTGTTAGTATATTGATTGTATTAATATATGACAATAATTTCCCCTTTCATAAGATAAAGTATAATACAAACAGTAAAAGCAGAATGATTACTTTAATCTTCAACTAGAATTTCAGATATATCGATGAAAATTTTCAATGAATTGCTTTTTGATGAAATAATTGAAGTATAAAAATACATTACTATTCTCTTTCGAAGTATATGAATCAACAAGACAATGAAGTAATATGGTATTGGAGATCGAATACAAATCCATGGTCATTAAAAGAATCTGATCAATGGACTCCATATATTCCTACAATTAATAATCAAATTGAACAAGCTTATCAAACTCATCAAAATGAAATAATTCTTAATGAAATTTATAAAATTGATCTTAATAAATTTTTACAAATAAATATAAATGATCAAGTTAAACAACGACCTATTCGACGATGTTCAAATACTGAAGATATAATATCTTATTATCGTCGTGAACGTTTTAATTTTGTTCAACCAATTCGACGTTCAATTACAATTGATACTCCATATTATGGATCAATTTTTATTACTGATTGGTTAATTATGTTTACTAAAGGTACAATAAAAATAAAATTTTCACGATTAATTGATGCACTTATTAATGGAATTTTAAGTGAAGGTAATAAACTCGGTTTTGATAATGAAGCTTTACAATTAACAGATGAAATTCGATTAATAAAAAAGAAAAATATTGAAAATTTACAACAATGTTGTGCTCGATTATATACAAAACCATGTTTTTTATTTAAGATTGTTAATGAGACATTACGTGAAAATGATCGTACAAAATTAGAAACTCTTGGTCCATTTTGTTATCTTTTATATAATTATATTGGTATACGACATAATAAATATTTGTCCATACGAAAACAAATAAAACATATTCTTAAATCAACAGAAAAATTTTCATCTATTATTGTTTATCGTGGTGAAGAATTATCTTTTGATCAAATTGAAATATATAAACAAGCTATTGGAAAAGGTTTTGCATATAAATGGTCATCATTTATTTCAACATCAAAATCACGTGAAGTTGCAGAAATGTATGGTTCAAATGTTTTATATATTATTCAAATTCAACGTATTGCATCAAATGATCAATATGTTGATTTATCATCTATTGCATATATTACAGATGAACAAGAAATTCTATTACGACCTGGTGTTAGATTAAAAATTGATAAATTTGAATTTGATACAAGAACAGAACGATACGTTTTTTCTGTACAAATTCTACCTTCATTTATTTCAAATATAATGTAAATTTATAATAAAAACAAGATTTATTAGAAGAAAATTTTAATACTAAAAATTAATAAATAAAGATATTGCTCATATGTTCGACTGCGACGCAGTTGTTAAAAAAGTAGCGACATGATGATTACAATGAATATTCTATGATAAATTTATGTTGATTAACTGTTGTTGTGAGAGCACACACAGAATAATTACAAACTAACTAATTGAAAATATTAGGATTGAGATGAACTACATATAAAACTGCATGTACGTATTCCTGGTTAGTTTAGCAATTGTTTGATGTGTATGAAAATGATAATGACATATGTAATTCATTTTATCATTCGAATACGAAACTTCATACATGCATCAATATTTTTAGAAAATATCGGAAAAAGTATTCTGATCTATATGGTTCACTGTTAAGTTGAATGAGTAATCAATTATAAAATTAATAAGACATTTATATCAAGTGTCTACTCACTTAATATTAAATATTATTCTTTAATAATAGGGAGAAATTCAATGAAGAAAACATGACCGTATAGTCATACGTACAAATTTTCGATTACAAGATTCAAAATTTTAACGAAAATTTCTGTATAAATACAGCATGAAAAAGAAAGATGTTTCAGTTATAGAGTAAATTTTCATCGCATTGAATAAAAGTAATGAGCGTTGAAATGTTAAAATTATCCTGTCAATAATCTTAAATTCTTATCCAGAAAAGTTTTCAGAAGAAGAAAAACAGATGAATACATTTATCGACAAGGTTATGGCATGTATCGATTTCACCAACGTTATCTACTAGATTAATAACGAATCTATTTTGTCTTATTTTTTTAAACCAAATCAGTTGAAATCCACATTGGGATAACACTAATAAAATCAATAAAAAAAAATTTTCATTCATAAAAATTTTCTTCTGGAAAACACAATAAAGGTTATTTTACATATAGAATATTAATCACTCTTGCGTACCTGTATTTCTTTCGTTCGGACATTAATATTATTTGAAAAGATTTTTCGCATTATTATACGTTTAATGAGAATTATTTGTGGTGCAGTTTTGAGAATGAATCCTGTGAAAGATTGATCAATATGACTATGGGTTACGAAATATGCGTTAAGATCGACATCGGCAAAAAAATATGTATCCTTTTCGCCGAAAGCACATTTTGGCCATGGAGGGCGCCCAAACCTTGAGGGTACGGGTAAGAATAAATTGTCCTCTATACGGTTAACAGGTGTGTGTAAGAATCAAAGAAGGCACACAGTCTAAAGCGTCTCGCCAAGCTATCGGCAAAGAGGATTACAACCGTCGGTGAATGCCCTCTTTTCTAATGCAGAGCTTAAAAGTGTTCTTTTTTTATGATTGGTGAAAAAAGTATATGTAGCTTATCTCAACTAAATATCAGTACACATAATCAATGTCATTTGTTATCTATCTCTCTATTAAGATGAGAAAATAATCAATATGGTCACAAAGAATATTCATCGAAGATTTTTAAACCTTTAAGTCAACCTTGGTTGATTATGAACTCGAATTTGACTGATTGCATGCAATTACTGTTTTATTACAACCAATTTTTAGTTAATTAATCGATATTTCAATGAGAACAATCAGAATCGTTTATTTGAAAATGTAGTACACGAACAGAATCGACGAAACATGTATAGAAGAACAAATCAATATCAAAATTTATCTTCTAATGATCGTAAAAATTTATATAAGACCAACAGAAAGAAAAGCATCCTGTTTCGACAGATGATGATACTATTGGCATGTCTTCATAGTATCCAGATCTGAGTATTTAATGGCAGTAGAAATCTACTTCTATCTGCCATTTTTTCATTTTAATATTTTAGTGGTTCAAATAGTCATTATCGTACGCTCAGTAGCATCCATCAATAGTGACCTCAGTAAATTGGCATGGGTCAATAAAAAATAAGCATAATAAAATTCTTACATGTGTTGACAGATGTGAACAATTTACATTAGAATTCCTAAAATGCTAATCTATTTCAACGAGTTCTCTAGTGCATTTTTTGATATGGACTCGAAAGTTCGACTGGCTCAGCCGACGTACAAAGAAGAAGAACTCGAATATTTATCTCTATAATAATGGATATTTCACTTGTTATTTTTATTCATATATTGTAAATTTTGTTTTTTCATAGATATATTAAGTTTCTAGGATTTAATTAATTATTATAAAAATGACGGATTCATCACCATTGTCTGGTCATCATTCAACTGCTTACATAACTAAATTTAATCCTGATGATTATCTTAAAACAATGTATACTCAACTTAGTCCTATCTATATTTATTATATACGTGGTCTTTTACATTCCTTGCATGAAAATGCTTCTCATATACCAAAAGATGGTAAAGCTCTTGATTTTGGAGGTGGAGCGAGTCTTTGGCCATCATTTACACTTTCTCATTATATTGATAAAATTCAATTTTGTGATTATACACCAGCTAATCTTCAAGCTATTCAAGCTTGGCTTGATCATTCTGATAAAGCACATGATTGGACAACATTTTTTCGTTTTATTCTTCATGAAAATCATAATATATCTGAAAGTGAATTATCAACATGTGAAGATCAACTTCGAAAAGCTCTTAGTCATTATCCACTTTCAACATGTGATGTACATAATCCAAATTGTCCTATTCTTTCTGGTCCAGCTAATCAATATGATATTATTGTTAGTTGTGAATGTTTAGAAGGAGCTTGTCGAACTAATGATGCATATAAACAAGCTATTCAACGTCTAGTTCGAATACTTAAACCAAATGGATTATTGATTATTTTCGGTGTTATTAATTGCTCATATTATATGGTTGGAAATGAACGATTTGAAAGTTTACCTGTAAATGAAAAATTAGTATATGAAGCAATGGAAGAAGCTGGTATTAAACAATTAAAAATTCAAAGTGAAAAAATAGGAGATGAAAATGATCCATTGGCAGATTATTATGGTGCCATGGTCATAACAGCTATTAAACCTAACTCCTAAATTTTAAACTGACACATCTAATAGATATTTTAATGAAATTAGCTTTAACTACCCAATAGATAGTTGTAATTATTTCTATTTTAAAATATTTTCGTAGTGAATTGAGTACTCAATTACTGACATATATATAATTATATGTCGTGAGTTGAAATGGCACTATAACTCAACAAATATTACTATTGAAAAGCAAACATTCGAAAGATTTGTAACAGATATTATAATGTAATCTGAAGATGAATACAAATATTCTTTTTTACGTTATATATAAATGAACATTATCTAATTAATTTTGAATTGATATCTTTTCTAAATATTACGAAACTCAATCATTTTCTTTTAACAATCAGAACAGTCCTATAGGCAACTGATGGCATATTAAATTTCTTTATTTTATTAGATTTTGTCAAACTATGATGATTGTAATTGATAATAAAAAAGCATTCGTATTTTAATCATTTTTTGATTTGTATTCTTTTATCATGTAGAAAAAAGATCTTACGAAGAAAGGAAAAAATTTTAATAGATGAGTTATTTTTCAAGTATAATAACAAGTTTTCCGCAAAATTAAATTCTTCAATATTAGGAAATGGACGTATATATTTATCGAGATAATAAATGTCTGCTAAAAAGGACAAAAAGTTAACTTTAGAATTATTAATTTCTATAGAAATCATTTATGATATTATTTTATGTAGTTATAACTTTCATCAGCGTTATTCTTTTTACTGAATCACTTATCCAATAAATTGTACTATTTCACATGAGCAATGAAGCAAAACATGTGATTGTAAAATATGTACAAATACAGTGACCATATAAGTATCTATAGATTATTTTAAACCAAAGAATATAGAAGAGAAAAACAATATGTTTGTTATTAAAGAATAATTTTGTATTAGTTAAAAAATTTAATATTAGTTTTGTTATTAAATGATTAATGACTTCTAAATTTGTCCTTAAAACGAATAAAAAATATCTGTATTAACATGACATCTTTCATAAAACCTTCCTATTTGTAAGTTAATTGGTTTATATATTCATTCATCATCATAATAATAAAAAATATTTTTTGTCCACGACTTAAGATTTTTAATAGTTTTCTAGATGATTATATAAGTATCACTTTTCTCTTTATAGAATCATCTTAAAGGCGAAAAATTAAACATGTGGTGTCTTTATTTGCATTTATCATGCCTATTATAATGAATATGTAATATTTATATTATTCTTTTCTACTAAACTAAAATACGCAAATTATGTATGTTGAAGAAAAAAAGAAAATATTATTTTTTTATTTTTATTTTATATATTTAGTATTTTTATTAAAAGTTTTTAATCAAATAAAATGCTTATCAAAATTTTTCAAATACTTTGCTTTATATCAATTATTGCTGGTATGTTACCAGAAGAAAAAGCTCAATTACGTTTACAAGTTATTGAAATGTTTAAGCATGGTTTTGGATCTTATATGGTAAGAATTTTATTTATTTAATTAATAATATTTGATTTTTTTTTTAATAGAAATATGCATATCCTGCTGATGAATTAATGCCATTGAGGTACGAAAAAAAAAATTATTTTATAAGATTAAATGAATACATAATGTTTTTATTTTTAGTTGTAAAGGACGATATCGTGGTTCAGAACCATCTCGAGGTGATATTGATGATGCTCTTGGAAAGTAAATAAGCAAAAAAAAAACAACCATTTTTTTTTTTGTTATTAATATATTTAAATATTTATGTATTATTTTAGTTTTTCTTTAACACTTGTTGATAGTTTGGATACATTAGCAGTAAATTATATGAAAATATTTTAAATTAATTATTTATTTTTATTTTTAGGTGCTTGGAATGTTTGATGAATTTGAACATGCTGTTCGTCAAGTAGTTCAACATGTTTCATTTGATCGTGATGTTATTGTTTCAGTTTTTGAAACAAATATTCGTATGATTGGGTAATTTTATTAATTTAAAATATCGAATATCGTTTTTTTTTTCATAAAAATTATTTTGTTTTAGTGGTCTTCTTGGTGGTCATATAGCAGCAAAATATATTAATTCACATCATCCATTACGTTTATCTTGGTATCGTGATGAATTATTAGTTTTAGCACATGATTTAGGTATACGTTTATTACCAGCATTTAATACAACAAGTGGCTTACCATTACCACGTGTTAATCTTCGTTATGGTATTGATTTAACATTATCAAAAAGTGAACGTGAACGTTTTACATGTACAGCATGTGCTGGTACATTAATATTAGAATGGGCAACATTATCACGTTTAACAGGAAATTATTTATTTGAACAATATGCTGATCGTGCTATGTCTTATTTATGGGAAAGACGTCATAGACAATCAAATTTAATGGGTACTATACTTAATGTACATTCAGGTGATTGGGTTGTACGAGAATCAGGCATTGGTGCTGGTATTGATTCATATTATGAATATTTATTTAAAGCATATGTTTTATTAGGTGAAGAAAATTATGATTATTTATCACGTTTTCAAGAACATTATTCATCTATAATGTCTTATGTACAACAAGGTGTTGCTATGGTTAATGTACATATGCATCAACCATATCGTTTAGCTAAAAATCATATGGATGCATTATTAGCATTTTGGCCTGGATTACAAGTTATGACGGGAGATTTAAAACCAGCTATTGAATTACATGAAATGCTTTATCAAGTTGTTAAAAAACATAAATTTTTACCTGAAGCTTTTACAACTGATTATAGAATACATTGGAATTCACATCCATTAAGACCAGAATTTGTTGAATCCACATATTTTCTTTATAAGGTAAAGTTAAAAATTATAAAAAAATCGGTAATTTTTATTTTTCTAGGCTACTGATGATCCTCATTATCTTGAAGTTGGTCGTACAATATTAACAAATTTAGAAAAACATGCTCGTGTTCCATGTGGTTATGCTGCATTATCTGATGTATCTACAGGTCAACATGAAGATCGTATGGATTCATTTGTATTAGCTGAAACATTTAAATATCTTTATTTATTATTTGATACTGTTCCACATCGTTATATGGATATAGATCAATTTATATTTACAACTGAAGCACATATATTACCACTTAATTTATTATTATTTAATATAAATGATACATTACGTGCTGAATTTGATGAAAAAACTACAATATCAGCACGTTTATATGAACAAAAAAATCTTTTATTAAAAGAAAGATTAAATGAAAAACGAGCTAAATATAATCAATGTCCAGCTATGGATGATCAATTTAAATCACATAAATATAAAGAACAATTACGAAAAAATATTCGTGGTGATCAAGATATGACTGAAACAGTAACAACAACATCATCAATTGAATTTGAAAAACGACCAAAAAAGTAATTTTATTTTTTAATATTAATACATATATGATAATTTTATTTTTTTTGTAGTGAATCATATCGTCGTTTAACTGCATCTGAATTTACAGCTGGTGATCCTCAACATGTTGCTCAATTAGCACAAATGGGTATACAAATTCAAACAATGTCTGATGGACGTAAATAATTAAATATCCATCTTCTTCTTCATCTTTGATTTTTTTTCTTTATTTAGGTGTTCAATTAATTCATAATTCTGCTAATGCTGCATCAAATGAAGATGCTAATGATGGTCTAATTTTTATACAAGAAATGATGGAATTAATGAAAAATACTAATGAAAAAGGACAATCATCATCCGAAACTAATCATCATTTACCATTAACAATTATTCCATTAGTAATTCCATCATTAACAAAATCAATTAAATTTACTGTTGGTTCGGCTCAATTTGGAAAACAATTACATGGAAAACTAGGAGTAAAAAAAATTTATTTATTTAATAAATTTTAAAAATATTCTTTATTTTTTTTTCTATTTAGATATTTGCTCAATTATATGTTGCACAACCATTTTCTGCTTGTTCAAAATTATTTTCATCTTCTTATTTATCTTCACGTATTGGTATTATTCGTCGTGGTGATTGTATGTTTATTGATAAAGCTCGTCAATTAGAATATGCACAATCAATAGGTGGAATTGTTATTGATCATAATACATCATTAAAATCATCAAATGGTGCAATATTTTCTATGACTGGTGATGGAAATAATAATGTTAATATTCCATTTGTTTTAATGTTTAAAGATGAAGCATTTCAATTATTACATTTATTATCAAAACAACCAAATTTAATTGTTTATATTGGTGATGAAAAATATTTTAAAGAAAGTTTTTATGAACAAATCGAATTATTAGAAAATCTTATTGGAAATTATCAACAAACAAGTGAAAAATGGATTTATGGAAAAATAAATTGGTATAAAAAGAAAAATATATGTTCAATTATACCAATGAAATTAAAACAATTAGAATTATCTATTTATCGAGATGATAATCATATTGATATTGAAAATATAAAAAAACAATCATTGATTCAATTTGAACATGTTATTGATACTGGTAAGATTATAATCTATTGAATAATTAATCAAAAAAAAATGGATTATTCGACTTACGAGGAACGATCACCAACTTATAAATCGTTTTTAAGCTGTTACTTTGTGTATAAATAGATCCTAGTGAGACTAGAAAAAGTCCCGAGTCGTTTTATTGAAATTTCAGACTATACCTGAGTATATACACAAAAATCGAAAGTTCGTATTTAGACTTGAATTTTCATTCATAGATAGATCTAGTGGTACGTAATATCATACAATATTTTTTTTTCACATGAAATCATATCTGTAGAAAATTCTTTACAAATTGTTAAAATATCAAAATATATTTGAATAAAAAATTTTTGTAATATTTATTTTAGATGGCAATAAAACTGCCGAAGAAATAACTTCAGAATTATTTGCTAGTCTGAATTTAACAGCAATAAATTTTGATATTCAATCAAATAATATTGAAGCTTATCGTTCAGCACTTGATAAAGTAGTTCGAGCAGCACTTCTTGCTGTTAATCAATCGATTTATTCAAATGTAACTAATGGACAAGAACAAACATTTGAAGGTCCTGTTGAGATTAATACTAATATTGAAGAAAATGATCAAGAACAAATATCAACTACTGATACTCGAAAATATACAGAAAAAAGGCTAGAAACAAAAGATGAAAATTAAATGATATGTTACATATATTTATTATTCTCTTTTTATTATCTATTACCGGTGGTGTATGATTAATTATTTTGTTTCCATTTTCATTTTTGTTTTTTAGTTGTCGAGTTATTATTTTGACAAAAAAAAAGAAATCATATTGATAGATCTTCCGAAACCAAATAAAAAATGTAATATGACTATTGTTTCAAAGTTATTCTTTTCATTTGTCTTCTTTTGTTTTTTTTTGTTATTTATAAAAATATATCGAAACTAAAAGTAAAAATTACTGAATATATATTCTTTATTCAATCAAAATGAAATTATTTAATTTATCAATCTTTCTATAATAGTCACTGTTATTTATGATATAAACGATCTAAAAGAAATCTTAAAGTGTATAGAGGTAGAAATTCAGACTCATTCTTCTCTTTCGGCACAGACTGCGAAAGACATTTTAGCAATGACTCATTACAAAACATGGCAAAATTAGTTGTTATTTTTACATAGATATTTACATTTGCTTCGAATAATGCTTCATTTTTCATAAAAGTACGGTTAATCTGAGATTATTTACATCAATTTTAGAGAATCTAAACAATTGTGGAATAGTTTCGCAAGATTATTTGTCATTTTTGCTTCCAAGAGGGCACTAGTTTTACAGATTGTGTTTTCTTACTAAGCGAAACACTGTTGTATGATTAATTAATTATTAGAATAAGATGAATCGTCTTGAACGTAACACGAATACATGCACGTATCTTGTTAAAAATAGGATTCAGAAAAAAATAATTGCTTTTTTCTATCTTGTTTATTCTAAAAATTTTTTCATTTAGTTTCCGATAATTCTATTAAATTCAATCCATATATTTGCTTTTAGAAACTTGCAAGAAATACATTTACATATCTCTTTACATTTGATTCTTTTCCGCTATTAACAAGTAGAAATAAACTCTATCTATTTCTGCTTATCATGTAATTTAATTACTTAAAAGTCTTTATCAATTTATCAAGTTAAGATATATGAAAAATGCTTTATTACACATTATATAACAATTAAATAAAATAAATTTGAAATTCACTACCAAGATTACTATATTTTGCAAACGATTTAAGGTAATTAATTCAAAATTTATCAAATTATCACATAATCTCGTCAAATATACTATGTCCGTGCAAAATTATCGGATGTATCAAGATTTTTATAGATTGATCATTAATTTAAATATTAAAATCTAACCAATTTATTACCTCTCAGATTTTCACTACTTATATGACTACTTGATGAGATGTATCATACAATTCATGAATGAAAAAAGTCATGTCAAATATTTAAAAGAGCGTAAAGATGAATTCATTTGAAAGTGATGTATTTAAAATCAATAATACCATTGCTCACAACGTTTATAAACAAAATAGTCACATAGCTATTGAAGGAGAGCACGAAGGTGCAATGCCCTCCTTTCTCATAAATTTTTTAATCGTAAAATGGTATGGTTTGGGTTTTAGAAAAAATGTAAAGCGATGTAACAGCAAGGATAGGAACTCCATTAGGAGTTTCATGGGACTAGAACAATTTTCAAGCATGTAATTCTATGAAGATAATCATTTCTCAATAAGCATAGAATTTCCAACTGAAGATAATTCGATTTTATTATGGATACTTGGTAAATTGGATATTTTCAATACTTTCGAATGTTGCAAAATTTTCGGCATGTGTTTCAGACTATTAGAAAACCTAGCACTTATTCTGATGCGAAAAAAATCTATTGACTTTCTTTAATTATTTTTTTTGCTATGCCACTAAAATAAAATTAACGCTCTTGTTCTCAATTACTGAAGGATAACTCTTTTTTGTTTTATTTTTAATTTAAAAATTAATAATATGTAACTTACAAATGTAAAATATTTTTTTAATATAAGGCTATTAATTACATGCTGAGAAACATAAAGTACACGAAATACAACATAAAATACATTCAACTCTTGTCCCACAATATTTCACAACGTCGCAACAAAATGAAGCACATGAAGTATCATCAGTATTCTTAATTGATAATGATGTTGTTTGAAACTCATTTTTATCCAAAGGTAATTGTGAAGATTCATTAGATGAAAATGGATTAGTAAATGAATGAGTTGGTTGTGCTGTTGCATAAGTATACGGTGGTGGTGGTGGTGAAAGTTCATCTGATTTGTTTGAATTCATTCTTTTTCTTTTGATGATGAGAAGAATATATGCATATATATATATATATTGTGTTGATCTGTTTGTAGTGACGTCATTTTATTTTCATTTCGATCGAGGTCTATTTAAATCACGAATAAGATAAAACGAGATGACATGTCAGGCGTGTGAATCATTTGTGGGAGGAAATTTTGAAGATTCTTTCTTCTTTATAGTACATTGACAAACTTAATAAATTCAGTGCTCAATTAAAAATCCTGATTTAGTTCCAATAATAATTTTTTTTTGTTAAACTCCTTCCTGGATTAGAAGGTCATGATTTTTTATTATGAAAATTCACATCACTTGTTTCGAATTGGTCTTCTAATATGACTGCTTTTTTTCCAAAACTTATTTAACTTTAACTATTTATTAGCCATTTTGTTCGTGATATTGATGTATATTTCATTTTCATCATTTGTTTCTTCAATACTAGTGTGTCATTGTCTTTAGTTGAATCAGTCAAATTACGATAAATTAGATCGTAAATATAGAGTAACATTAATGATCCATGTGTATCCAATTTCTAGAAAACTTATACTGAAATCAATAGAAGCAAATGTTCGTTTCCATGCATCGAATGTAAGATGTGTACATCAAATTCTTGATTGGAAAGCACTAAGCTTCATCTTTGAAGGACTACTAGCTTTTTTGATATATTCTTTAGAATGTACATACTATATCCTTTAGGTAATATTGCAACAACAATATTTTTCTTTCGTCATAATCGAATCAATTGATCATCAAGATGAGTAATTGAATAAAGGTAGTGAATATACTTTTCATCACATGAATATTAGAAGCAATCATTTCAATAATTTATGTTTGAATGTTCTATCAGAAACTTGATCAAATAAAAAGATGAACAACTCTATTTTTATTCTTATTCTTGTAAGAAGTACAATATAGTAAAAAAAAGTATTTATTTAGCAATTTCTTCTACAAGAGAAAACAAAATAAAAGCAACTAAAAGTTGAATTCAAAACTGGCATATTACTAATCTGATTCGAATGAATTTTATATTTCTTTTTCTTCGTTATCTAACTTAACTATTCATTGTAATACGATTGTTGACGACTTCTGGAGTCAAATAGACTCGAACATTTTTAGCATATTGAACTTTCTCATTAGCCGAAACTTCTTGTTTGCTCTTGAGAAGTAATACTTGTTCGACTCGTGTATTATCTTTGGCAAAAATAGTTAATATAACAGTAATAAAATATTTGTTGCTAATATATCCTTCAATATCATATATCGATAATTTCGATTAATCGCTAAATAAAGTTAATGGACGTTCATCAATGTTACACTTATGTCGTAGGAGAAATGCTCTCATGGGACATCGATTAGAAACCCAAGTACTAGGTCGACGAATATAATCATAAAATTTATTAACAAGAGGATACACGTCTGATAATGAAAGTGTTCGATTTCTTTTTGATTTTTAAAGAGATAAATTGAATTGACGAAAAGTTACCTTTTCACGTCTTATTGTGTCAACAATTTATGGATCAATAAAAGTACGTTTTTCTCAAAACTATATTAACAAAAGATGATCAAGTTCGCTATATTTTATTATTGAGTCTGCACTACTCGAACGTTTACGCTTATTTCCTAAAATGAAATGTAGAAATATATTTGAAAATATAGATCTAAATTGATGTTCCAATAAAATTTTTTTCCGATTATCGTTAATAAGATAAAATACATCTCTATTGGAAGATGAGTCAGTCAAAAATATCAGTCATTCTTTCAAGATTTAGATTTGCGCAATATTTCAAGCTCTAACTTTGCTTTAATCGATTGCGACAATTGAAAACGAGAACAGTCATATTGATGACCAGGAAGTTGTTTGTTAGCAAGATTTTTTCAAGACCCTTTAGTGTCAATCATTTTTCTTTAATGGATCACTGTCTATGCTATTATTTACCACTATCAGGCTATTCATTAACTGTTGTTTGTGAATGTGACAAGTGCATAACATCACTAACTGAAATAATAGGCTTTGTTGTTGAAGAAAGCATGTTAATAAAGACAATTAGATTAGCAGAATCGTCATCTTGTTGGTGTTCATCTTCATTAACCAATTGCTCTTCTACGTATCTTTTTGTTTGTTGTTGAATTTGATTTAAACAGATAGTGGTTAACTTGTACTATAATTACCAAAAATACTTTAAAGAATGAAAAATATTTAGAAGGCTATGACCTTCAATATACTTTTTAGAAGTATGATTCAGGGATAGCCTTCTATTATAGAGAGAGGTTTATAGTTGAATACCATTCACTCTTATACTAGTCTAGTATAATTTTTCCTAATTGATAAACTAAATCGAATTTTTTTGTTTAGTACAAATCAGGAGTAGACTCATAGAAAGTATGTTAGAATAAAAATGGCAAAAAAATGAGTTAACCACAAAAGAGACAGTCCTAATTTCCGTTATTATTTCTATCAGATTCTTCCAACATCTATAGTAAGAAATCTTGTTGAATCTGATTTGAAAAAAGGCGAAGGCTCATCCTTCACGATATGTGAAAAAGAATTTACAAGTTATTACCATACCTAAAAATACTTTGGAATTCCTTTCAATTCTCGAAATTCATTTTAAAATGCATACTGTACCTATTTTTTCCAGTAATATAGTGTATTTTTCTCTATATTTCATATTGCTGAGAATTATCTGACACTGGGCTTGCTACATATTTGGACATCATAGAGACTTAAGTGAGTGACAATTTCAATTCCCTCTTGTCGGTATAGCAAATTTATTTAAAAAAATCCATTATTTTGAAATTTATTAAAGGTAAAAAAAACTATGCTTTTTTTTAATTCACTTTTTTTGTTAGAAAATTATATTGAAGCCTGAGCACTTCACATCTACAAATAAGAAGCCTGTGTAAAGCATATATCTTCTCACTCCCAGGACGCCTTCTTATATATAAATATGCTTTGATTCGGTTTCTTCTTAGTGCAAAACAAAGCAATACGTCAGTGAATTACGATGCAATTGTTATGGCGTGATATATTGATATTTTATTCTAGTTTCTTCTCTTCTACTGTACTGTGCAGACGATATCTACAGGATAAATAAAGTAAGAAAAAACTTTAGTACACTAATGTGTTTGAGTTATTTTCTTAGAAGTTATAACTTTGCCGAATCAGAGGAAAGATTTGAGTAGCTGAAAAGATTTTCAAACAGGATAAATATTTTTTCAACCATTTGAATCTTTGAAAAAAAATGAGATGTTTTCGGATTCTTCACGACTATGCTTTATCAACCTACATTCAATTTACGAGAATCGTGAAATTATGGTTCAATTGTTTTTTTTCTCAAAAGTTTGTGGTGTTTTAGGTTTCGAGGTCCTTGGTAAATAGAATATCATCTGATGAAAAAATCTTTCCACTACTCAAATTTTTTTTTTCGAGTCGGCATAGCTATTATCGCTACGAAAATATCTCAAAAACGAATGTGATAAAATTCTTTTCTTACTTTTATCTTCATATGTTTACCTAGTTCATACATATATTGTAACTATTTGGAAAGTAGCATAGAATTTCATTATAGATAAAAAAAATCGATCATCCATTAACACTCACTCTCTTTTTTCATAATAATTAAAACAGTAGACATTTAAGTTTGTGGTTACATGACGAAGTCCAATCCAATAGATACGGAGACAATGCAAAAAGATCATCATCAAATACTGTTAACTCCACCTGGAGATATACAAAGTATTTCATGTCGCCCTTCGTCTTCCACATTACGTATCGATAAAGTTCCACGTCAAGTTCATCATTTGCCATCTCGAATCCAAGTAAGTTTTGTCTTATTTTTATCTTTAAACTCATAAGTTATACTCATTTAGAATCATCATTCATTAACAAAAAACAGGCGAACTCCCAGTGTTATCCATGTAACCATTCGATCGCCAATAAAAAGAATTCATTCGACAAAGACAAAACCTATGAATAATGACAATACTTTGAGCACGGTCAGATTCTTCTATCTCACATTATTCATTTTTTTTGTTTCTTAAAATAGATGTCAACGATTTCCAATGCTCGTTATCGTCGAGATAAATTTCGTCCTGCAGCAACAAAACCGAGGAAGACAACAAAAGGGAAGATCTACAATCCGTCAATGTTGAAATCCTGTACGAGAATTCCGAATGATTCTGCAAAATCAATTCTCAGACAAAGTTTTATCGAATCATCAAATATTAGAACAAGTACTGCAAAGATATCAAAAATTATTCAGCACTATCAATCACCAGCTCAAGTAAGATGATTGAATGAAGATTTTCATTATTGAATTCTATACACATCTTCATGAAATGTTTTCACAAATGATCAAATGTTAGTTTCATACAAAATTTAATAGAAAGAATATTCAATAAAATTATACTTGAGTAAATATGTTTGTGTGCAACTATTACACATGATCAGCTATTTTGTCAAGTAAATTCTTGATAAAGTTATTCTTCAGATTGAGAGAATCATGCGTGATCGAAATAAAAATCTATTGTTTTTCTATAAATAAATATTAATTTTAGGTAGACTTTCTCAATATTGTCCTCTTCTCGATCAATGAGTGAAGTAATTTTGACTCGTATGACAATTCATTTTAAAAAATAGAATTTATGTCAAATGCCAGTTAAAAAACTTTACCATTTTATTGCATGAAAATATCGAGAAAACGACGTTTTGATGTATTATCAATGGAAAATGTCTCAATCGTTTCCGGAGACGTGATTTGTATATTTAAGCAGCTGAGAAATCACCTGTTTGATGAATTGGTCAATGTAACCATCCTTGTTCAAAGATCACCAATAGAGACATACCATTTGCACTAACGCTAAGTAAAAGTATGCCTCTTTAAGGAGATATTTTTTTTCCAAATGAATGCCACCTTATCAGTTTTATCAAGAGTCATAGCCCAAATACGATCATTTTGGGTACTGTGAACTCCATCAATGTCGAATATTTTTTCGTCAGAAAAAAGAACTTTCAAAAATTTCTTCGTGTTTCTCGGTAAGCGTTAATTCGATCAAATGTTTATACGGTTGACAGCTAAGATCGTTCCAAACAATTCTTTAAGCATTTATTGGAGATATACCTAGTTGATATCTTACTTTAATAGCTGCTGAACTAATTGTTCTATTCAAGTCACAATAAGCTTTCGTCCGAAAATCATCATTTCGTTGTTTCAGGGCTATCACTTTCTGTAAATCTTTGCTTTTCATTATCGGAAAACTGAATCGTTTGTAAAACGTTGAGAAATAAACAATAGTGATTGAGACAGTATTTCAGTATTTATTGACAAAGACCATTGACCACTCAATACTTCTGATCTCAACGTTTTGGATTACTATATTTGAGATAAATTTGTGAAGGTCATTAATTAGAGTAGAGTGACATCTGAAGCAATAATAATAAGAAAAGTAGCGGGAAAAATTCGAAAAAATGTTGAATTTGAAAGTTATAATTCTCGGTCGAATCGATTGTATCGCAAGTCACGCAATGGTGGAGATTATTAAGATAATAAAAATATCTAGATTTTGTAGAAAATTGAACAAGAAATCTTTGGCTAAAAAAACTTTTTTCTTAAATACTGAAATATGAGTGAAATATATGTGAAATATTGAGAGGCTTATTTATTACAATTCACCCGTTATATCGGGCACTGGTTATTAGTGCTGGTTTTTTTTTGTAGAACTCACATATAACTTGTGAAAACAAAAATAATGAGTGTGAGTTTCATATAAGTCATGGTACTTTTTCATACTACCATATTAATGCCACATATTCATTTCTCCTATCCATTCTCTCATTGTGTTGAAATATAACTATGTTTGAATAGTCGTATCTTAATCAGCAAGCAAGTGATAATTTGGAGAATAAGTCATTGCAATAGAATAGTTTATTAACAAGAAAAAACTATTAACAGTCAACACCTATTCATTGGGAGAAACAAACGGAGTTAAATATCGAATGATGTAAGATTCTTTTATTTATGTGTAAAAGATATTTTAGTCTGAATGTGCCATATTTGTAATAAAATATTCCTTCAAATGCTTTAACTTGATTTGATAATAAAATTGAAATTAAAGCAAGACTATTTATTCTTTTTCTTTTGTCTATATTCATCTGTTAAATTAATATAGACAATTGGTGTATGGTCAAATGTAACAAATTATAAGGGCTCACGTGATCAAAAGTTGAATGGAAATAAAAAGAAACGGTCAGTAATTGTGTTTTTTCTTATTATACTATGAAAAATTTCCATTTAGCTATGGGAATCGGATCTGTTATCGATGCTCACCTATCGCTTTATTCTTATGTCTTCTTGCTCTTTTTGGTATTATTGGCGCGATCATTGCAGCAATAGTTCTTTCCATAATCGTAGTACCTACAACGACAATGACAACAATAACAGCTGTCACAACAATGACAACAACAGCAACTACGACCACAGCAACGACAGTAACGACTACTACAGACACAACAGCAACAACATCAACAACAACGATAACAACAACAACTACTACTACAACAAAAACTACGACCACAACATCCACATCAGTAACGACAACAACAAGTAATACAACAATCACGTTTTTGTTTGCATATTTCAAAGATGTTTATCAGAATGCTATCAGTATAGTAGCGGTGCGAGAGATATTTTAAGAATATTGGCGTGTTAGAGTTTTTCTGGAAGATATTGCAAAACTGCATGGATTGCACAGAATTACAGTGTCCACAAACAGAACATTATGAAATTCAAAGCATCTCATGGATTAATAACAACAGTTTCAGTTTAGTAAGGTCATAGCAGGGAAATTCGAATTTTTTTTTGAATATTATCACTCCAACGATAGGTTTTCATTCGTGATGAACTTGGAGTTAAGAGAACTCATCGAAAATTGAAGGTAATTCCAGCTAAGCTGTTCTACAGTTGAGCTATAGACAAAGCTATCGTTTTCTTCTTCTTTTTCTCTTCCTTTAATTAACTAATTGTCGATTCAAATCTCATATCGTTTGTTACATTCATAGAATCTAAAAGATGAAATTTAATTGAGTTTTAATAAAAGAAAAAATATTGAAGGCAGCATCACCAAATTATTCAAAAGTAAAAAATTCTCACGAGACAATTTTTATTTCATAATAGCTCCATGTAGTCGGTTTCCGACACAAGTGACATATTCAACTGGCACGGGCTCTAATCCACATTCTGTAGCAGTAGCTGATGTTAATAGCGACGGTTATCTTGACATTATTGTTGCAAACTACGATCAAAACAATACTGGTGTTTTCATTAATAGAGGTAATGGTACGTTTGCTCCTCAAGTGATCTATTCAACTGGTCCTAAGCCAATCTATGTGACAGCAGCCGATGTTAATGGAGATGGCAAACCTGACATTCTTGTCGCAAACAATAATGCAGACAATGTCGGTATTCTATTCAATACAGGCAGTGGCACGTTTGCTACTCAAGTGACTTATCCAACTGGCTCTTATCCCCAATCTGTGACAGCAGCCGATGTCAATGCGGATGGTAGCCTCGATATTATTGTTGCAAATAGTGGTTCAAACAACGTTGGCGTTTTTTTCAATACAGGTAATGGAACGTTTACTTCTCAAGTGACTTATCCAACTGGATCAAATCCGTATTCTGTAGCAACAGCCGATGTTAATACAGATGGTAGTCTCGATATTATCGTTGCAAACTTTGGTTCAACTAGTATCGGTGTTCTATTGAATAAAGGTAATGGTACATTTATTGCTCAAGTAACCTATACAGCTAGCAGTTTTCCGTATTCGGTGACAGTAGCTGATGTCAATGGAGACAACAAAACTGATATTATTGTTGCTAACCAAGGACCAAGTAATGTTGGTGTTTTCTTAAACAGAGGTAACGGCACATTTGCTTCTCAAGCAATCTATTCAACTGGCGGAAGTTCTGGCTCAGTATGCGTGACAACAGCTGATTTTAATGGAGATAGCAAAGTTGATATACTTGTCGCAAACAATAATGCAGGCAACGTTGGTGTTCTCCTCAATACTGGCAATGGTACCTTTATTACTCAAGTGACTTATTCAACTAGCTCTTATCCTGAATCTGTGGTAGCTGCTGATGTCAATAGAGACAACAAAACCGATATTATTGTTGCTAATCGCAATACAAACAGTGTCGGTGTTTTCCTATCTAATTGTAACTAATACAAAAAACTGAACTCTATTCAAATAGTAATATTGAACTAGTGAATTTAGGATTTTACTAAAACTATGTCAATTCGTGAACAAAACCAGATTGTCCTTGTTTTATGAAATAAATAAGTTTCTTTGTCTATTCTTATACTAATAAATATCAGCGAATGAATATACAATTTTTTAGCATCTTGTCGACGGATAGTATCAGTATATAGAACAATTTGTAGCGTGTTGAGTAACCTATAATTAATGGTAACTTGATCAATTTGAACGAATTCGAACGCATTATACTAGAGAGATAGGTGGTTGTTGTGGAGAAAATTGTACATTTTAAAAAGACCGAACAAGTAGCAGAAACAGGCATTTTAGTTCGTCACTTGTTATATTTTTGAGCGCATATAAGCACATCAATGTACAGATACAATATACAAAATGGTTATTGATAATGGCCAAGACATTTTTGCAAATAATAATTGCATATGTTTATCGGTATACAGATATTTAAGCGGTAAATAGCTGTAATGTTTAGAATGAGCCTGAACTGAACGAACTGGACTATGTCAAAAAAATTTGATAGTGAAATATCACATAATCTAACATTCAACTGACGAGAGAAGATTCTCAAATGTTACGATCCATTTCGAATCTGATATTGTTCATATTGTAGAGCTCAGTGTTTATAATATATGAATCAAATAATGTTATTCTGAAAATAAACTAATGATATTTTTTTCTCCACAATGATCTGTAATCTCATCTGATAATTTTATTCCCTCGACTGAAGGGAAAGTCATATGAAAAAAAATGCGTTTGTTGGTTTGTTTGTGTCAGGGTCAAAGACAGAGGTCAAAAAAACATCATGTACTATATATTGGAGGTACTCATAGATCCTTAGGTCCTACACTATGGGATACTCATGGGCGCTCGAGTATTTTACGGGGGGCTAGTGTGGTACCCATAGGTCCTGAAGTACTATGTATTGAAAATAGTCCTGGTCGGCAAGAGATATTATCCCCTTAACTGTAGTCGAAATCTTAATCCCTAAAATGAATATGTTTGTTGGCAGCGTGTTAGTTCGAATCTATAGTCGAAAGACCTAATGTATCGCCTCAATCCATGTTAGTAGTTACATTTCACATTGAAAGGGAATAGTGTTTGACATAATAGTCTGAGAATAATATTTTCAAGCACTGATTTCTGCCTAGTGATAGCCTTCGACATAGATACAATAAACAAGTAACACTCGTCGCTGCGACTCCCTTAACCCTCGACTGAATAATAGGTAGATTTTTTGTATGCATGTGTGTGTATATTAAGTGATAATTCTAAATGTAGAATTTCATGAGGCGATAAATATTCAGTTGATTGTATTCGGTCGGGGGTTAGGCGAGTCGCAGCGATGAGCGTTACTTGTTTGATAAAACAAAAGATATATTTATTGTAATTGTCATTTATAACAAACGAAGTTAAATAGAAAGAAACGATTAATATAATAATGAATTAATTAAAAGAATTCATTTTTCGAGATCTTGTTCGATCCTTCTTATACTATATATTAACTGATGATATACACGATTTTATTTTATCCAGGAAAAAGAACGACAATGACAATAAGATTTTAGTGGGTATGTCCATAGGATCTCAACAGCAGTGGCAAAATTCATCACAAGCAGAATTCAAGAATTTTTCTATTAAGAATTTTTTTTATATGACATGATAGAAAAATATTGCTTCAGCTCTCCATCGATACACTACATCTTTATCTTATAATTATATGAACTCTACACAGTATAATTCTTGCATACTACTTACGCTATCATCAGACTGAAGTCAGAATTTTCTTTCCAACATGTCATTTCTTCTTATAGATTCGACTAGAAACCCTCTGTTTATGTGTCATATCTCAAAATTAGAATTTTCATTTGAATCCTATTTTTCCGAAAGAACTTCACCAGAATTTAGTGAGATTTTTGTTTTTCCAACAGAATAATTATTCACTATAGTATACTATATCCTTGATCAATAACAAAATTCTGCTTGGAATTTTGTTTTCTACGAAGAATGATGAAGATTTATACTATTATGTACTGGACTAAAATAAAAATTTTGCTACGAGTTTTGTATTGCCAGTAGAATTATGCCAAAATTTAATTAGAATTTTGCTTATTTCAGCAGAATTGTTATTTGTTATATAGTGAAGAACGTTGCGATTGAGAATACCGTTCGCACAAAAAAATTATGGTAGAATTCTGCTGAGAATATAAAAGTCTAAGCAAAATTTTTATTTTCATCATCGGGTGGAATATACAACAGATCATGATTCTGCTGAAATAACCAATATTCTAACTAAGCTCTAACATAATTATACTGTGAAAGTAAAATTCTAAGCAGAATTTTGCTGTTGATCAAGGATGTAGTATATTATAACGGATAATTATTCTGCTGGAAAAACAAAATCTTACTCAATTCTGGTAAAATTCTTTTGAAAAATAGAATTCTAATGAAAATTCTAGCTTTGAGATGTGACTCATAGACACAAAGTAGCAGAATTCTAAGTTAATTTTAATAGAAACGAATTAGAACTGTCGATTTATTAATAGAGTTCTTAATATCATACTATATATTGATACTGTACTAAAATTCTGTTTGCGAAGAATTCTGCCTGCCCTCTTTTATATGGAAAAATTCTTTCACTCAATTGAATGGAATTAAAAATAAAAATTGGTTAAATATTGATTCAGAACACAAAAATTGACCATCAGAATCAATTGAAACGAATATTATCCAATTCTTCGAAATTCAATTATAATTATGATCGATTATCACGAAATATGTTATTCAGATTCTTATTCTAGAATTAGATTAATCTATGTTTCACCTAGATTATTAGAAATAAAAATAACGGAACACCGAAAATAATTATTATTCTATCGGTTAGAAAAAAAAAAGAAAGATTATCGAAATTATTCGTATTTAAACATATATGAGAAATAATCACCCACATTTATATAATCGTATAATTATTGGGCACTGAATGTGTGATATCAATAAATAAGAAACGTAATGTAAGCGAGTAATTATGTATTAACTGGCTAAATTGTTTCATCTCAATTGTTCTTTGATCATGTCTCGAACTCTTGGAAACATTGAATTTATTTCGTAAGTGTTAACTATATTCGACAGGTTTTGTAAAACTAGTAATCATTTTATATTTTCTATTTCAATGCAATTATTATTTGAATTGATTCTATCAAACATAATTAATCTTCTCATTCATGTGTCTATTTCTCTATAGTGAAATATGTTATATATAATGTAAGAAGGAAATGTCAAGAGAATAAAGATAATATATGCTTCATGTGTTTAATATTGTGTGACGTGTGTGATAGTATTTAGATTTATGATAAATTATAAAAATTTCAAAAGCAATTTATGTTATCATATGAATGAAACTCAATGGTAGAGAACTGAAATGGATATATACCCTAGTGAATGTATTCATCAAGAGAGTACGACTTGCCAGCATGAGTACTAAAACAAATTCATGTGTATGAATGTAATCATGGGAGTACTCATGCGAGTTTTTTATAGAATATTTAGATGAACATCTATACACTTTAATACAAAATCATGAATAATAATTATGTAATAAAGAAAACTCATGCAAGTTTAAATATACTAATAAAAATTATTTTTAGTCTCATTTTCGAAATTTCGATAAAAGTTTCATTATTAAAATACAGTTTTTCAGATTACCGGTGAAACGTGATCCGATTAAAGGGAATTATCGACTTTTGTTAAAATCTGTTATCAGTTTTAAATTCTAAAAACATACGAATAATACAATAGATGCATCAGTTTTTAAATATGGATGTTTTTGTATTAATCCAAACTGCATGTTTATTTGTAATCGCATTTTTCGAATTCACTGACTAAAATCTGATGTACTTTTCTTAAGTTGATTTTACTGTTTTTAATCTGTGATTAGTATATTTCTTTTTTAGTTTTAGTATTTGTACTAAAAAATAATCTAAATAAAATGGTATGTGTAGTTCTTCTATTGATCGTTCTGTCAAATTCTCAATAGGTAGCCTTGTATTTTTTGTTATTAATTTTCTATTTGAATAAAATGACTGTAGTACAATAGTACTGAAAAAACATAAGCCTATTCGTCTCTGTCAGAGACGAATAGGGTACTCAAAAATTCTACGTAAGCACACATGAAACACTCATTATTCCAAGGCAAGTACTCAGATGGTCGGATTCTAGCACGAGTAATATCAATGAGTACTCATGAGTTCTCGCGGCATTTTCTAGTGTGAGCATTTTTTGAGCACTCTCTTGATGAATACATTCACTTGCGTAAAATAAAATATTTATCTTCACTTTAAAATCTAATATATTTCACGATTTTTTTCTCATTGATTAAACATTAAAAAAGGAGTAATAGGTTTATCTTAATGTTCGAAGAAAAATGAAGATTGACAATCATAAATTTCATTGTTGTAGAGTATTATATCTAATCATTGATAGTATCGCATTAATATTGAGTCGATATTGTTAATTTACCTTGTAAATCTGAATAATTGACGAAATTGTTCACGATAGATACTTGCCGATGAAATATAGAGAAAAAATGACATAAAAAAATCACATTGTGTCAAAATAAGAAATATATAACGCATAGCAATAATATACGGTGTGCGTGATGATGGATTAAATGCATTGAGAGAATATATTATACCAAATGGAGTTGTCAGAATTATATGAGCAAAAACTTGAAGAAGTAACATACGTGCTAATTGGCCATCTGTACGATGATTATGTATCAAGTTATTTTGTGGTATCATACGAATAACACGTTGACGAATATTAATAATGGTTAAAATACCAAATATAATCAATAATAATGGTGCGAGACCATAATATAATATTATTTGACTAAATACATAAATATCGACTATTGAAGTTGTGTATTGTCGACATATGCCAGTTATTCTATCGAAATAAAAGATCATAGACATAGGTGACATGTATACTACATCAGATATCGTTGTAATAATAATATTTATGCGAACTGTTCGTTTAGTATTTGTTGAATGTAATCGACGTGATTTCGAACTCGAACAATATCGATCAAATGAAGCTAAAACAAGCATTGATCGAGCAACAATGGGTGGTAAATATAATGCATAGAAATAAATATAACATCCGATCGATGTACTCTCCCAACCAATAAGCACACCACGTATTATTTGTGTTGGACATAATAAGCAGCTACAAATAATATTAGAGATGGCATATCCAACAAAATAATAGGAGCATGGACAATGACGGAGTGTACGAGAACATAAAATACGAATACTAAAACTATTTGTAACTACAATGAGAATAAATAGTACTGGTTGAACATATATATTCACTTTCAACACTTGATCTAATAATGTGCTCATAGATAAAAAATTTAATCAGAATTTTCAATTGAATATATCCTATTGATAACAATCAATAGAAAAAGTATATCGTTCAATCTGCTGATAAAGTTGATTATGAATAACTGAGATTATAATATTCTTTTTTAAGTTAATCATAGACGGAAACAACTCATGTTTTTTCTAACAAATGAATTCTCATTAAATATTATATTTTAATGATGAGATCAAAAAGAATAACCTTCAAACATCTTGTTTAATTAAATATTCATCGTTAATAATGATCATGTTGATCATGCACCATCTAGCATGAAACGATTATTATTTCGACATCATTCTTCTCAGCAAATTGAATACGTAGTACAGTACTAAGGTACATTCGGACTTTTTACCTAAAAATCTTAAGTATGCAGTACGCTTGCGCAATACAAGTACATGTACTTTTATACTTCTCCATGTGATAGAAAACGGGTAAAAACCGCGGTAAACTGCCGGTTTTTTTTGGTACACCGGAATTAACCGATGTTGGTATATACGAGTAGTCAATACCGTTTGCCTCTAGTTTTTGAATGCTTGTACAGCGAAAATTAACAGATATTTTTAGATTCATATGATTTTTATTGCATCCAAAAGTAAAAATACAAAAAATTACCAAAAAATAGTGAGAAATAAATCCAGAAAAATAAGTTTAAAAAAATTAATATGAAAATTAATAAAATCAATAAAAACAAATTTCAAGAAAATAAATCTAAAAATAATAAATAACAAGTAACGCTCATCCTACAGATTCACTCACCCTTTTCTGAAAGAAAATTTTGTATGATTATTACTGAACATAATTTCGATTGTAATTATTTTATATTTTAGCCTTCTTAATCATTTGAAAGACCGAAAGCTAACGTCCATTCTTTACCTATTATCCTTTTAAAGAAATATTTGCTATCTATGGTTCATATATAAATGATAATCATTCTTTTAATTTACTTCTTCACGGAATAAATCTTATTTATTATATCTATGTCAAAGGCTATCACTCGGTAGTAATTTGTGCATGAAAACTTGAAAATATTATTCGCAGACTATTATGTCAAACAATATTCTCTTCCACTTTGAAATGTAATTTCTTATAACTAACCATACATACTACATTAGTCGGACCCAATATCTCTATTGGCAGAAATAGCTTTATCAAAATGTGAAATTGAGTAACGCATTGGTCATCAGATGTCACCTGTGTGCACTCCTAAAGTCAAGTATGAAATATAAGATGTAATGTTGTTTAAAACAACTCTCCTTCGTCACCTATAAAAAATCTTGCACTCATTTTATCATAGGCAGCTCTTAGAAAAGAATCTTTGATAGTTTTCTGAAAACTTCGACAAAAATATATCTACCTTGAGTGTATTGAAGGATGTTCTTATCGATCAACTTGACTCATCTAAAGCAACATTACCGATTGATTATTTCTGTACTCATATGTATCTTACTTTTGAAATATTATGATGCACTGCAGACATTGTAATTTATGTTTTGACTAGAATGCAATACCAATGTTGAAAGTAAATCTTCACTTATTTTAGCAAATTGATTTGAGAGAATGTATAAAATTAGGAAAAGAACTAGCCTTTATGAAGAAAAATGTGAGTCTTTGACTTATTAATTTGATATTATTTAAACATGCAATAAAGTTAGAATAAAAGTCAGCAGGATTTTGAGAAAGCATCAATAAAAATATTAATGATTTAAAATTTTAAAATGAAAATCATATTTGTATAAAGCATGATAAATGGAGGAGATCCTAGATCTTTAACATACATTTTTCAAATCAATAATTTTGTGCATTATTCTCAAATATGCTGTTTCATACAATATTCTTTTACTGTAAATAGTAATCTTCAACGATCTCTCAGAATAACGGTTTCAATAAAGACCTGTATATTAAACTAAAAATCGCTGACTTTTTCTTTGGTTAGAAAAGTATTACAGTATGTCTGTTGTCAGATCGAGTTAATTACAACACGAATATTGTGTAGACTTATATTTTCTGTAAAAATTCAATCAATAATAGTTTTTGCTACAAACTTCTACTCTAGTTTGACATACTTTCAATAAATCTACTGTATAAGCACCTATTCATTTGTCAATGTAGCTTCAATGTGCCATACATATAAATTACTCAATAGTTCATTTACAACAACAACAATAGCTTTATTTATTTATAGCTGTTCATGAATGATTATTGTGTATTTAGAATTGTGTTTTACTATTGATGCTTACGAAATCTAATCAATAGAAATGCACATACAGTACAACTTCTAGATCTAGACATATTTATATTATAAACTATCAACCCATTTCCCCGTATTGTCTACAATAAAAACTCTTAAAATTGAACATTCACTTAAATTCACTGTACTTTTTCGATTCTATCAAAGTGATGTCTATATAATCGAATGTATCTGATTTTGATGACTAATATGTCTCAATGATAGAAAATATCAGCAAAGAGTAAACAAAGACATAAAGGACAAATTAGTTAGAATAATGATATGCTCACAAGAATTCAATGCTAACGGTGATTTTCTTACCGAAATAGTCAATAACCAAGATGCTATGAGTATTCAGCAAGAAAAAAGGAAATACATTATTTCAAAAAAAATCCTGCAACCGATTGAGAGATTGAGTATATATGCAACAATCGAATTTATTTATATTAAAAAAAGGAGTCTTCATAATACTTATTGATCATTAAATTTAAATTAAACATAATTGACTTTTTTATTTGATGGATTAAATGATCAATCACAGTCAAACAACTCGTCTTTTTGAAAGGGACTGACTGAATTTAAAGTTTCAGCGAGCCATGATACAGGATATTCGTAAATTCTTTCAATTTGAAAGCAGTCTAGGCGAACGAATTCTAATATGCTAGGATAATTAGATAAGATAGATGTTATGAAAAGTACTGATCACCTTTCAATGGTTCTTTAATAAACTTGAATTAAATGTTACTCAGATGTTGGCATTTGATGATCAAGTTTCGTACTATAACCAACCTGGAATACAGATGACCTCACTTCAAATCATCATTATTTCAAAAGTAAAAGTTTCTTTTTTCAGTTAGAATTATTGAGAACTCCTGACCATTTTTCGGACGATATAACTGCATATTTATTCCTATTTACTTTACTATAAACAAATAACGCCGTGTTAGCGTTCACCAGTTCTCTAATGAAGAGCTTGTGTCATCTGAAATGTTCAAAAAAGAATATGTTTGCTCAACGATCCTATCATTTGGCAATTATTCAAAAAACTGAAACTATCAGTCATACCAGTATTAACACGCTTGTCAAATCAACGTCTAGTCGTTCAATATGAGCTCAGCTCTGAAACCAATAGATGTATCTCGTTCCAATTTCTTTTGAAAAGTTACAGGGCATTTATTAATATGCTCACTATGAAGAAATTTAGAAAAAAAGGGAACTATTTAAGAATTACTACAAATAGAGTAGATTACATTGTGCTCAAAGAAGAATCTTCGTTGGTTTGGAATGTCGTTTTATGGCTAATGTCTATGAAGACTAAACAACAAGACTTCAAGTGATCAGTTTGTCTTTTAACATATGTTTATATAAATCTTACCCAAAAGATCTCACGTATAGTAGTCAACAAAGAAAAATCTTTATCTTAGAATCAATTTTGAACATAGGTTCACGATCCTCAAATATTTTTCGATTAAACTTAAAATAATGAATTCATCAAAAAACGATGAAGAGTCAAATTAGAAAAGCCTTTCTGACTTTAAATTCGCATTTTCAGTGATTGATAATGATCTATCAAGTTTCATAAAAAACTATGATTTATTCATTTATCATTATTTAATATCTTCTAATAATAAAACACCGATCTCAAATTTGAATTCTCCATAGCTCACTATCTTTAGTGGAATTATCCTAAAGAGAGTTCATATATTGTTTATTATTAATTACCTGGTAAAAAATAGTCCGTCTTGAGTTATCAATTTTCGCTTATCTTGGAGCAAACGTTTTAAAAAAACTAGTAAAACTAACTATTAATTATTTATTAGTTTATTAAATTCCAATTCGACTCTAATTTTTTTCACTTTAAGGTTCAGCTCACACCCAATAAAAGTTGATTTTGGTCAAATTTATTGATCTTTTTAAATAGCGTATATGATAGAGAATCACGTCTGCTACCGAATCCACTATAGTTTATTTATTTTACGGTAGTTTTTAAGAGTTTTAGAGAGGTTTCTCTGAAAACCTTTATTTAAGAATTGATGTTTTGAGAAATTTTACTTCACAAACTAAAAAAAGACGTTTAAAACGAGCAAAAACAACAGCAATAGTTGCTGCAAGTACTGTTTTAACTGAAAGTGATGGTGAAATTGCATATACCCAAAATGAGGAAAACCTCGATGGTATTGTCAATCATATTACATTAGAGCTATCGGATGGTGATATTACTGATATCTATGAAGCAGGTAGTGATGATTGATTATCGAAATATGATCACTGTTATCTCAAATTTTAAAAATACTAGTTACATTATTACCATCTATCGGATAACAAGACCGAGCTTCTTCCTGGTCTCTTACCCTTCGTACTAAACATGCCTGTACTTCTCACCGATAACATCGCCTGTGAACTAGGACTCTCAAACGGCACTCAGGGTATTTTTCGAGAGCTCATATACGATGATCAGGAGGAGCTAGGTGGTTTCAAGGTAAAGAGCGATGTATTTTCCTCAAATACGATATACATACGAAAGCCATTATATGCGCTCGTGGAAATTAATACATCACAAGTAGAAACAAACCTCGATGGTCTTCGCCCTAAACTAATTCCTATTCCATTAATTAAAAAGCGATTTACTGTTCCAATTAAGCAGCTCTTCGGACATCTGTTCGAACAAGTGCAAGGTGGAAGAAAAATTCCACAAGTGATTCAAGTTACAAGAACACAACTGCCAATTGTACCTGCCTTCGCAATAACTACTTATAAGGCGCAAGGACTAACAATGAACAAAATTGTGGTCGATTTTCAAGTTCCACTTGGAACCTTGCAAGTCGCATCAATTTATGTACTACTCAGTAGAGTGAAGAAAGTGGAAGACATAGTCATTCTTCGACATTTCGACATGAAGGTTCTACAAGTTCGACCTACTTCCGCTCAAGACGCCGAGCTGAAACATTTAGATGAACTTGACAGAAAGACACATCGAGATTGTGCTTATTTTGTTTTTTGAAATTATACTAATAAATAGTCTATTGATAGTTCAAAAATACCATCTCTACGAGAAAGAGCTGAGCGAGTCCCTGGACGAGCGTTACTTGTTCTTATTTGTAATAAATATTCGTATTTATTCTAACGTGTAATAAATATTCTTGCTTATTCTAACTTATAATACATTTTGTCGTTCTTATTTGGAATAAATATTATTAATTGTTTTAACTTGCAAAAAATATTCTTAATGGTTCGAAATTATAAAAAGAAAACATCTGGCCCAGCATACAGCAAAGAAGAACTTGCAAAAGCTGTTGAACTAATTGAAAAAGAAAAATGGAGTTATAGGGAAGCTAGCACTAAGTTCAATATTCCACTTGGTACTTTATCATCAAATGTTTTAAAGCCTATTAAATCAAATGATGGGCATCCATCAGCTTTTACAGTAGATGATGAACAATATTTAGTAAAGTTGATAACAACTTTACGAGAATAGGGGCAATTATCGAGTTGCTGTGATGTTCTTAGATATGCTGAAGAATATGCTGATCTTATGGACTTGAGAGGTCGATTTGTTAGTGGTAGGCCAACAAAGGATTGGTACTATGGGTTCCTAAAAAGATGGCATAATGATTTGAAACTTATGAACAGTAGTTTGTTAGAAAAAGCTAGTGCCGAAGGTGCAACAGAAGAAATTATTAATGGTTGGTTTGGAGTATTGAACAAGGTTTTGCTAAAATTGGATTTGGTTAATAAACCTCAAAATATTTTTAATACTGATGAGTGTGGTTTTATTCAAGAACCTGGCCGTCGAGTAGTAATTGTAAAACGTGATACTAAATACGCCAGTCAGTTAGTATGCCATATATGTTGAAATTTTTAAACTATATATTTTTGATTATAATTTCTGTTGTTTCTTTTTCTTAGAATACAAGGAGATGCTGGTAAAGGTTTAACTACTGTTATAGGTGACCGGACAGAATGTCGCAAGACAAATCGTTGCGGACAAATCGTCGCATGGACAAATCATCGCAAGACAATTCGTTACAAGACAAATCGTCGCGGACATATCGTTGCGGACAGATCGTCGCGGACAAATCATCGCAAAAAAATCGTCGTGCGGACAAATCGTCGCATGGACAAATCGTTGCACGGACAAATCGTTGCACGGACAAATCGTCGCACGGACAAATCGTCGCAAGGACAAATCGTCGCATAGACAAATCGCTGCAATAATAAAATGCAATATTTCATAACGCTACATTGTTATTTCTCAGAAAATGTTTTTCTGAAATAAAGTATAAATGAACAAAAAAACATTTGTTTCCTGCTATAAAGTAACTTGAAAGAACTAAAGCCGACGGTGCTACTAATTAAGTTTTGTCCATGCGACGTTTTGTCCACGACGAAATGTCTGCGACGATTTGGCCGCAACGATATGTCCGCGACGTTTTGTCCTGCAACGAATTGTCTTGCGACGATTTGTCCATGCGACGATTTGTCCGCAACGATTTGTCCGCGACGATTTGTCTTGCGACATTCTGTCCTAGCGCCCTGTTATATTAACAATTTCAGCTAGTGGAGTGTGCTTACCTCCATATATCATTTATAAGTCTCTTCGATTGTATACAGAATGGTGTCCTAAAAATGTAATAGAAGGTGCTGTATGCAATGGTAGAAAATCTGGTTGGTCAGATGAACATTGTTTTTATGATTATTTGGAAAAATTATTCATTCCAAATGTCAACCATTTGAAACGACCATTATTGCTGATATTTGATGGTCATTATTCACATTTAAGTATAAAGAGTATTCGCTTAGCCATTGAGAATGATATACATCTGCTATGTTTACCGAGTCATTGTACCCATATACTACAACCATTAGATGTTTATACCTTGAAATATGTGAAGCAACAGTGGAAGCAGCTATTGTGGGAAAGAAATAAAATAACAACAAAAACAATGGATAAACTAGAATTTGTCCATCTATTTTCAAAGTTGTATGATTATGCTTTAATTCCTGCACATTGTTCCACAGCTTTTGCTAAAGCCGGCATTTGTCCACTTGATAGTAGAGCAGTGAAACATGATCGAATTATCAAATATACTTCTTCAACAACAACAACATCGTCATCATCTGAACAACTTTCTCAAACATCATCTGGTACATTACATGTACCTTTTAATTTCAATACTACGGTAATGGCACCAAGAAAAATATTACAAAGGTCTAATTCTTCTCCAAATTTATTAACTAGTAAATTTCAAATTAATTACCTTTAATACCTGTTCTATATTTGCTCTGTTAGATTCATCAACAACAACTATTTTACATGATGAATCAAATGGTACACACATTGATGTTAATATATCAAATGATCCTACAGATAATGCATATGAATTGTTGAATGAAGTTTTGGATATGACATCTACTCTTGAACAATCAACAACATCAAATGATGGATCAGCATCTACTACGACAACAAAAAATCTAAATACAACAGTACGTGCACCATTTTCAAATATTTCTCTAAATTCAACTTTGTCAACAAATGTATCTTCGAATTCAGGTAGTCATTTAGTTGATTCACAGAAGTATTATCTTGAAATCTTCTATACCCTCATATAGTTTTAGATTCTACTAATCGTTTATCAGCAGTAGAAGCAATTGTAGCTAAATTTTTATCACCGAAACAGGCATCAACAATAAAAAAGTCAAAACGTCTTATAAAAAGACCATACGGTGTCAGTGTGACGGATTTGGATGTTGTTGGTGAAAATGTTGTAAAGACACAGAAGAAGCCAGCGAAGAAAAAGTATACGAATGATGATGATGATAATGAAGTTATAGAATCCAAATCAAAGAAAAAGAAACGTTCATCAAAAACAACATCCATCACTAATAATTTACAAATGCTTGATTCTACGAGTGACATTTTATCAAAAGCACCACGTCATGATTTTAACGTTTCTCATTTATCATCATCTTCAGTCGACTTATCAAATTCAGTATACCAAGTAATTGCTGATCAATCTAATCCATATATACAACACCAATATCAACACCAACAATCTCAAAATCAACAGCCATATCAACAAATACAACACCATCACCATCCACAATCACAACAACAAAATATGTCAACATCAACTTCATCGAGTTGTGGACGTTGTTCCCAACAAATAAATTTCTTTTATATAGGGGGTAATTGTACTCAATGTGGTGTACCTATATGCTGGTCATGTTGGACAAATGAAAACTATAGTGTCTATTATTGTAATAATTGCCGATTCCATAGCTATTGCATTAGATGGATATAATAACTTTATTATTTCTTAAATTCTTCATAATCTATCTTTCAAATGCATTTATCAAAGCATTTAACATTGTTCTATTTATTTTCTTTTTATATTCAGCTCATATTGCATTAGTTGTTTTCTGAACGTCTTGTTTTTTTTCTGTTTGACTAGTTACTCTAGCATAAATCATGTATAATGTATGTAACAACTCACAAATATTCGTGAAATAAAAGTATTTTCTTCTTCTATATGAATGACCGAGAAATTTCAATTTATGTTAAGGGAAATGTATTGATCAATGAACACAATCTCATGGTTACTTATTATTTTTGTTATTACTTATCCTTGTAATGTGGAGTTTCGTTTGGGATTGTTCAACGTTAGACTAGCTACAACTTTTGTAGCGGATTTTTTTCAATCCGATGTTTTGTTTCGTTAAAAAGTGATTATTAGTAAAAACTCAAATATTACTATCATTTTATAGTAGCGTTCAGGATAGCCCCATTACATGCAGCATATGTTCATAATAGCCCAACATGGGGCTATTATGAACAATAACAGTTGCTTTAAATAATAGTAATTTAACTATTAGTATGTCAAAACAAAAGTTATAGATGAGTAAACGTTACCGGTTGTAGTGTGAGAGATGATCTATCTGCTGATACAAAAATTACTAATTAATCTTAATTAATTAGTAAGAAAAGTGATTTAGAATGATGGTCAATTTTTCCAGCTATTTTGATTGAATGTTCATAATAGCCCCATTTATTAAAGCATATGTTCAGAATAGCCCCGACTGGGGCTATCATGAACAAATGGATAGTGCTTTTGGCAAAATAGGTGCTTAACCAGTTCCTAAAGGTATTTTTCAAAGATTTTTAGACAGGCGTGTAGAGAACACTTCAAGGTACATTTCTGTGTTTTCCGTTTTTAAAAATGTTAAAAAATAAAAAAGTTATTAAACTTCAAAGTCAAATTAAAAAAAAGTTGTTTATAATAGCCCCTATCTACTCTATATGTTGATTTAATTGTAATGAAAAATGATCGATTCATTGAATATTTATAAATCACTTAATTGATAAAAATGCATATTATGCTTATGTGTATATATCATATAATACGGACGTCAATATGAAAGCAATTAAGCATATGATAAACATATGGGCTATTTTCATTTTTTTTTTCATTCATTTATGATATATGAATGAAAATTAATGACGAATATGACCGACAAAGTCAGCCGCTTTGTCAATAAATAATATCATATATAAGAGACTGAAATTTATCATTTATTTCAATAAGTTAAATAAGTCTCTTAACAAGAGGTTGGTTAGAATCAGATAGGGTCCTTAAAAATTTTTTTCGTTTTTCATTCAATTGAGTAAACTTCTTTCATATTCAACTTGTTATTGATTATTAATTAAATGACTCTTTCTGTTCCAAATGTAACAGTCATTCAATTGATAATCAAAAACAAATTGAATATGAAAGAAAATTATTCAATTGAACGGAAAACACCCAAAATTTAAGCATTTACGTATCTTTTTTTCGAAAATAAATATACTACTGTTACATTGAAACAGAAAGAGTAGTATATTTATTTCTGCCACAAATTTTCCCCCAAGAGTGTAAGGGTGAGTACTGTCCATTTCTTCTAACTACTTTTCTTTTAACGTTGAATTAATGTATCCTCTTGTCTGGAAAGTCCGTGCAACTTATATCACACTGAATGCACTGAACAATTCGTTTACCCCATCGTGTAGAGCGTGTAATCTGAGCAAGATTCATCCCTTTTTGGTCCGACTCCATCTATTCTTTTATACAAAAACATTATTTTTCACAGGTATGTCTGCCTCATGTTTTAGATGCGATGCACCGTTCATACTTTGAACCCAACCGCTAATGTATCATCTGTTTTACAAGTCTAAATACACAGTTTTGTAGAGCTCGTCAAGGGCTACAAAATGCACTATCTGGATTTGAATTTTGAATGGAGGAAGATGTCAGAAAGTGCTGTCTGATTAGGAAGCACGCGAAAAATCATGAAAATTTATGCAAAATCTCATACTTAAAATGCGCATTTCTCTTCGGAGTCTCTGCATAGCTCAACGAAATCTCGCTCGATCACTTTGAAAAATTCAGTATAGAGAGTTTTAGCTGTTCTTTCTAAAATTGCACTCTACACGATGGTATAAACGAAATGTTCGATGCATTCAGTGTGAGATGAGTTGCACAGACTTTCCGGACAAGAACATATATTTTCTACATTAATTCAACTCAGAGAGATACTGCTCTTGTTGGACAAAGATAAAGGAAAGACTTTATGTACTTACGTATGTATGTACATTGTCTTACTGCTGTTGGCTTTTGTGCCTCCAATAACCAGGGTCTCTCTGGTCGCGTGCGCACACATGAATATAAATATACATCAATTCATTTATTTATTTCCAATTAAAATTACACAGCAATCAAAATGTAATAATCAATAGGTGAAAATAAATAAAATTTATCAGTTCATCCCATTAATTTCATGGTATTTCAATATTAAATCGTTGTACTCGATTGTTATTATAATCAACAACATAGAGATTACCTTGTTGATCAAATGATAATCCTATGGGACCATTGAGTTGATTTGCTTGTGCTCCTTCACCATTTCCACCAACAATAACATTTCCTTGTTGTGCTCCTTTAGGCCAACGTACAATTCGATTATTGATAATATCAGCTACATAAGCAGTACCCAATTGATCAACTAGAACTCCTCGAGGATAAGACAATTGTGTCAAACTATTTCCTTCTCCTTGTCCACCAGCAACAACAATACCTTCTTTTGCACCTTCTATCCATTTCATCACACGGTTATTATTATAATCAGACACAAATACTGAATGTTCTCGATCAACGAATATGTGAGTGGGCGAATGGAGCTGATCAAGACGATTTCCTTTTTCATTTCCACCTGCCACTACTATTCCTTCGGATTCACCCATTCGAAATCTTCTTACTTCATCCGTGTTAATATCAGTGACATAGAGAAATCCATTGTTATCAATTGTCAAACTATAACAAGTGATATTCGAAATAATTATTTCTTCACTTGTTCCATTTTGACGAGGCCATCTAACTACTCTTTTATTCCCATGATCACAAATAATAAGACTATCTCTCTCCTTATCCACGATCACATCTGTTGGCCCATACAATTGATAAGTATCATTTCCTGGTCCATGTCCACCTGCCACTATTTGTCCATTTGTTTCACCCGATTTCCATGCCACAATACGGTGATTGTGGTGATCAGCAACATAAATTGTTTGTTCCTCATCCACATATAAACCGTGAGGGTTAAAGAGTGTTGGATTTTGTCCTCCTACTGTTTTACCATTATCGTTCCACTTGGCATTTGGAGGAATATCTATCAAACTGCCACGGAGTGGTACTAAAAGAAAGAGAAAACATGATCAGCATCAAAAGGAATCTTTCATTTTCTTTGAATTGTGAGAAAAGACAAACTTCTATAATGTTTTTTTTCACTCTATTTGATGTGATAGGAAAAAATAAAGAAAATTCTCAGTTAGTATAAAGAAAAGTTCTATTATAATATGTTTTACTGATGCTTATATCAATGATTTCTCAAATATAAAGAAAATATAAATTGGAGAGAAACTTTTTCTTGATAGAATATAAGTAGTCTAAAATCCTCGAAAGACATATATATATAGAACATTGTCAAATATCATGTAATAAGATAGTGATAGAAAAAATACAGAAATTTCTTGTTCTGTCGTGGCCTTTTTCTCTTTTCATATCTGTTGTTTTGTTGAAATGCAGATAAAAAATGTTTATATTTCACCCAGAAGATAATGTATTTCTTGAAGTTTTATTTCATATAATTTTGGACAGTGTTCTATCGAACGGTTAGATAAGCTCACACAAAAATGTTTTCTCTCTTACTCTCATTCTCATTATTAATAATATTTATTTTTTCTGTTTTAAGTAGTAGTACAGGTCTCGCAGAGCTCCATCTTTTCCTTCTTTTTCATTTTTTATACGTATAGACTCTCAGAAGCATCGAAAACAAGTTATTAGCATTACGTAGTCGCTGTCCGACATTAATTGGGAGAACTCAGAACTCCAGAAAATATTTAATTTACCATAAGTCTAACGAAAAGGTCTTACACTTGGGCTAAGATACGCATATGAGACTTCAATTTACGGAGCACCCATATGTAGGGCAAGATACGCAAGATGGTGCTTCTCTGGAATTCGATCACTGCTAAAAATTTCTGACATACTGAGTGACGAAGCATACCCGAAACTGAACTATATCATAGCTATAGTCTTATAGATGTCTACGCGAGTAGCCTTTCGTCACGTATCGATTAAGAGTGTCGCTCAGTAGAACAAAACACATGCACAGTTTTTATTTGTATCATTGTTGATGGAAATAAGCAGAAAAGCAATTCATACTCAGTAGTACGCAATGACAGTGCTTTTGAACGAGACCGAGGATGATACGTGTAAGTTAATTTCAGTTCAATTCAAGATCAACGTCGAATTTTCTATGTAAATTAAGTTAGTCAACTAGTGTCAGACACGACGTTGGGTCTTCTCGCTGGAATTATAGTTTTTAATATGATTTTCAACTTTTTCAATCGAGTTCAAGTTTTAGCGGCGACTTTTTACTTTTCTGATTAAAAGACTCGAATGTCATAATTGAACTCTATATCTTTCGGCAAACTTGAAAAGTATATGGAACAATGCACATCGATCAAGAAACTAGAAACTTTTCTAGTTAACCTAACTCGATGGTGGTCGTAAAAATCACACAATTCACACAGAAGCCCTATTTGGAAAGAGAACTCGAAAGAGTACATCTGAATCGATGAAGTCGTAAGGCATTTTAAAGCAGCTGGGATATATCAGAAATATCGGATAATAGAAAATATCTTTTTACAAGTAGAAAGATAGAATCGAGTTAAATTCAACTTTGAGAACTAAAAGGTAAGTGATCTAGTAAACTTAACTTTGAATCATCTTCAAGTTGTCACATCGAGGTAGCGATAGTATTTAGACTAACTTTTCATTCCGCTCCCGCTATGTGTAAAAGTAGCAGATACGTGTAGAAATGGTCACTATGCATTGTATTGTCTATTTTAGAACTATAGAACCAAGATACTACTGCACATATTTGACATCTCCTTAATGGATAGATTCAATCATACACAAATTTTCATAATCTTTACACAGCATGGCAACATATGTGGATGAGAAGTTGAACCGATCCAGTCTAAGAATTTCTATACCTGAGCTTGGGCTCAGTTAGCACAAAACTTTAAGAGCCCAATGGGATTCAGACTCGTTTGGATTCAGATACGTATAGGACTCGACAGGGTCTAGTGAGGGATATGCGTGACCTGTAAAACTACTGACAGAGTCATTGAGACATGCGGGCGACAACAACATGCACGGACACTGCGTGACTGAGGAAACAACTGTTCATCTTGGAAATTCGTTCTCTATTCGCATTCAGTAAAAAACCGAGAGAACCGTCTGATAACGTGGAAAAATAATGATTCGAAAATTACTTTACTCCCCTGAGCTCATTCCTATCGTTTCTTATTGAACGTCGTATTCAATTTATTCGTTACAACGCTGTACTGTAGAAAAATTCCTTCTTTTGATCGAACTTCCTTCTTTTTTTTTAAAAAAATTCCTTCGTAAAATCCTTTTTTATCATACTCCCTGCTGCGACCCCTGAGAGTGCATAAAAGTTTTAAATATATACGAGAATACAGTCGTTTAGATATATATATATATATGCATAGTTGGTTTTAGAAACATCTGGCTGATGTAAAAAGACAAGAAATGTTAAAGAAAGAGTAGAAGTTTTGTTTTATCTTAAAATCGTTCAATATATTTTGCTAAGCTGTATTCACACTTTCTGAATAGACATTAGTTAAATAGTTAGATATAGATAGAAACGTGGCACAGCAGTGAGGCAAACTTTACTAGAGATTTTGATAGATAGGTCAATATTACTGAAATATGTCATATATTGGCTAATGTTGCCACCTTTTGATGTCCAAAAAGCAGAAAATTGTTTCTAAACAGCAGAAAATCTATCAGTGAAAAGCAGACAGTATATTTGTGATATACAGCTATTTTCAAAATTTGTTCCACTGTACTAATCAAGATTTGTCATACGATGGTGTGATCTTTGTTACGTTGAATCAAGGAATACTACTAAATAACAAGTAGATAGAATTATTGAATAGATTTTCTTCTGATAGTATATTTTCATTTGATCTAATAGCTTTTCACAAACCCCGATTACTTAATAAATATTCATCTATTTCAATGCATGATAAGGAAAATTTCGACTAACTCTTGATTAAATGATAGCATTTAACTGTTAGTTTTTTATTTGTGAATATTCATGTGATTATTACTATCAGCTTTTTTTCAGACATGTATGAAAAACTCTTGATTATCAGCAATATATATTGCTGGAAACTGATCAAAATTATATTCTTTTAAAAACGGCTGATATTCGACGATTTTTAGCCATTCTCTGTTGAACCCCTCTTTCTTTGATTTCTTTTTTCTGATTTAATTCCTGATGCTATTAGTGCTGGTTCAGGAACTACTAATACTAGGGTATTAGCTTCTTTGCTATAGTCGAACTTTCATTATTATCTACATCTAAGTTTTCTCTGCCTCTTTATTATTAGTAATTATATTAATTACTTATACTCATCAAATGAACAAAAAAAAGAATGTGTACGTTGATTTCTATGAATTAGATGCCTAATATAAAATACAATAGAAAGAAAATTAGGTAAAAAAATGAATTAAAAAGGAATAATACATAGCAGTAGTTGTTTTAAGTCACTAGATACTAAAAATTATCTGAGCAAAATTGAGATCTAGGATAGAACAATAACATTAATAACTATTAATAAGGCCTTTTCTATAATAAATATGAGAAAAAGATATTTGGGGTGAAACAAAGGGTTGCTAAATATATAAACAGGAGAATATTAGAAAAAGCAGAATTTTTCTGCTAAAAGAGGAGAAATGACAGCTCTGATATTGGCAGATAATGATGTATTCTTCACTTTTAAATGCACTCCCTAAAAAATCCCCAGGGATTCTCCGGTAACTTCATCTGAAATCTCTTGGACTTTAACAAGGGAGATTGAACTAGGGTAGTCTTTCTCATTCTTACTTCAAAAGGTGTCTTTCCTATTTTTCTTCTATTACTATTGATTCTGATGCGTTTAAATGGACTTAGTATCTACATTATTTGAAATAATTTTACTACGGCTAACCAAAAGTTTGTAGAACAGTGTTTAAATTTTTATAAAATCCTTCATATCAAAGCATTTATTGCATGAATATATACGTAGTTAAATATTTCGTCTATAATTCCAACAGTCTTTTAGATAGAGTCTGTAATACAGTAAATATCTTTCATTCAGAGTTTGAGTATATTTTCAAGTTTCGCATGTTTTCTATTCTCTCTTCGGTGACCGGACAGAATGTCGCAAGACAAATCGTCGCGGACAAATCGTCGCAAGACAATTCGTTGCAAGACAAATCGTCGCGGACATATCGTTGCAAAAAAATCGTCGTGCGGACAAATCGTCGCATGGACAAATCGTTGCACGGACAAATCGTCGCAAGGACAAATCGTCGCATAGACAAATCGCTGCAATAATAAAATACAATATTTCATAACGCTACATTGTTATTTCTCAGAAAATATTTTTCTGAAATAATGTATAAACGAACAAAAAATCATTTGTTTCCTGCTATAAAGTAACTTGAAAGAACTGAAGCCGACGGTGCTACTAATTAAGTTTTGTCCATGCAACGATGTGTCCGTGCAACGATTTGTCCATGCGACGATTTGTCCACGACGAAATGTCTGCGACGATTTGTCCGCAACGATATGTCCGCGACGTTTTGTCCTGCAACGAATTGTCTTGCAACGATTTGTCCATGCGACGATTTGTCCGCAACGATTTGTCCGCGACGATTTGTCTTGCGACATTCTGTCCTAGCGCCCTCTCTTCTATAATATTTTATGATATCATGTATACTTAAATATTAGATGTAACCGTATATGTAGAGTGCGAAATCATTTATTGAATTAGTTCATTCGATTTACTTAGCTGTTTTATGTGAATCAATCAGCATTTTTGAACTATGTTTTTTATTCAATATCAAACTCATCCTAAACTTATAACAAAATCTTATTTGAAATTTTTAAAACATTATACAAAATGACTGATAAATTTAATCAATATTCTATGAAAATTTGGTCTATTCTACAAATATGTAAGAAAACAATTGGCAAAGAATTTATAACAACATTAAGACTTGATGCTCCAGCATATTCAGCTGTAACAAAATAAGTAAGACATTTGCGTGAAAGGAGAGATCCAGATCGAACTCATCCTATCAGATCTTGTTGAATTCGATGAAACTAATGATATTATAACATCTAATTTAGCTAATTCTAATTCACGATATCAATGTGTCATGTAAGTTATAAAAAGTTGCTTTATTACTTTTGTATATTGCTCATTTAGGTTTTCTGTTCAACGTTCCTAGTCGAAACAGTGAGTTCAAATAAATGAATTCTTTTCTTTATGTCCATCGATTCGTATTGAAATTAACAGGAAGTATTTTGTTTACTTCTGTAGTACTCTTTCTCTATTTTAGATCAATGTATATATCACAATGAAACAGTATGTATATTATTTAATATGTAGTCCGCTTTATGATTTCTCTGAAGAGCGTTGATAAAAAAGGAGAACCTTTTCTGAGAGAAATGAAAAGTACAACTAATTCTCAAATTGAATCATACTTCAGTTACGATGTGTTCGTTTTGTACGTGTAAATCTGTACATCTAAATTTGCACGTACATGATTTGGACGCACAGACTTGGAACTGCCTGAGTGGAAATTAGGAAAGCATATACTATTGAGTTACGCAGGTATATATAGTGATGACAGAGCCAATATTGTGCTGCTGTTTTATGTATAACAAGCTTCTTGTTGATGTTATGATTTTTGTATTTCGATTTAACTGTATATTTGTGCAGCTTATACGAAATGTTTTTATTTTTTATTTTTATTGTTTCTAAAAGAAACGAAAAACCGGATATACTGCATTCGATAGGCTAGATCTTGAAGACTCTATAGAACTCAGTGAATTTCTATAGCATCTGAAACAAAATGCTTTTTTTCTAAACTCAGATTGAATTTAAATGAAGAATTGTATGTTAAAAAGTAGGATATATAATGATATCATGTAAAAAGGAAGATTGGATTTCATTGTGTAGATTCCAATAAAATCAAGCATACTTTTCTTCTAATAAAGATTGAATCACTTATGACGAGATCGTGATCTTTTTTATGTAATCTTTAGCTATATACAGATTAATATTAGATATGATGCATCTATATATACCTGATTTACGAGTAGCATATAACGAGGTTAAGAAGCGTTAATCTAAAGCTTACCCCACTGTTGAATAGTGGTTGTAGTTGTAGTTGTAGTCGAAGTTGTAGTTATAGTTGTAGTTATAGTTGTAGTTACAGTTGTGCTTGTAGTCGAAGTTGTAGTTATAGTTGTAGTTGTAGTATCCATCACTATTTATTGAGATAAAATATTTATGTATACAACGCAGATAATTTTTGATTTGATATATAATGGGAAGTAGAACTTAGTGAATAGAAGTTTAAGTGAAGCCTAAGGACAGTTTCAAAGTAGAACGATACTATCAAATGGTATGAAAAGCAAATTTTTTTCCTTTCAAAAACAGCTTTGTGATGATAAAGCTATATGTAAATTTAAAAGTTTAAGTAGAGCATTCGGAGGACAACTTCACTGTGTCTTCATACATTGTTTAATAGAACTGCAATCGATTCTGTATATACGGGTAATAGATATCTATTCTGAGACGGAATGAGATCTTTTTCTTTAATAATTACAGATTCTTTAGTCTCCATCACGCTTTATATACTTTTTTCGAAGGATGGTTGATTCCTCTTCACCATCCACTTATCAAAATTAATTCAGTATGTGACTGATGTATGAATGGTGACGGAATTCGTTTAACAAGATTTGAATTTCACTTGAATCTGTAAATTACTATTTGTTCTCTTACTTGTCATCAATGGACAGATTTCTTGATCAATCATCGACGTCGGAAAACAAACTGGATGTGAACTACATCGAGGATGACGAACACAGACATGATCAGGTTCATAACAAAGATTGTGCGAATGTTCGCATGAAACTAGCTCAGCACAATGTTTATAGAGGAAGCCACAAATGCCAGTGTTAACAGCACCTTCCATATAAAGACAACCACATGCGCTATTCGTCGAGCACCGATCATATTGTGCTATTCCACGGCATACTTGAGATTGCACTCGAACTATTTACATACTAAATTAGGAGCAAGATATGTGAAATTAAACAAGATTGTTCAATGTTAGATGAATGGAAAAATAAAAATTTGTTACACTTACCTGAAAAGAATGAATACAAAGCAACTAATTGTTTTCATGTTTGTGATCATAGCTTACGTTGAAATGAGATAGAATCGTGAAGGTATCCTTTTTTTTATATCTAATGTGCAGGTGGTGTTTTTTGCATTCTTCGAAAGCCTGGAAGAGACCGACATAATCTTTCGATAAATGGAAATTTGATCTTACTCCAACGCTTTCTTATGTGCTTGATTCTCTTCTCCGAAAAATTGATCTTGATAGAAGAAGAAAATGCAATAACAGCAACAGATGATTAATATTACTCTAAGACCATACGATAGATTTGTACCATCACTCTAAATAAGTATATTTAGTCGGCGACAAAAGTTTCGCACGTCTTAAAATGAATTTTGTATATTATTTGTCACGTATAAGAATAGAATGCAATAGAGAATATATACATTATTTTGGATAACTTGTTTAGACATCAGATGAATTGTATGATATGAGACCAACATTTCGAGCGGACGGATTTCTAGTGAATGAATTACAATTCGAGATTTCGTGTTCAGTGTTCTTGATATTGCTTATTGATCGAGCTTAGCTATAGCTCTTCTCTATGAATGGTCAACAGTCATAAACTCGAGCTCGCTTCCTACAAACCATCTCATCTCTCAACAGGCCATTCAAAAATGGGTGTATTCATATATTTCTACTTTACTCAAAGAAGAAGAAGCAAGCACTTATAAAATTAATATCTGCTGCGTAAATGTCTTCAACTCCTCTAGACATATGTGTATTGCATTCTATTCTTATACATGAAAAATAATATACAAAATTCATTTAAGACTGGTGAAACGTTTGTCGTCGACTGATTACTGTTAAAAATATGGTTTAGATTGGTTTTGGTGGCCTAGGGCAGTTGTAGAGTTTTTTGTTGTTCGAATTTTTATGCCAATCGATAGAACTACAAATTCTGCATCGAATGATGCAGTTTTTTCGAAAAGGCTTATATAGTCAGGCGAATCGTTATATGTTTTAAAGAAAACGATGATGTTTTCCTAAGAACATATGATATTAAAATAATCTGTATGTTAAAAAGTATGATAGATCATATTAATTTAACAGAATTATTCATTTAAATACAAGAAAAAAATAAAAATATAGTCTTTATGACCTTTTTTTTCAGTCGCAATCAATTTTTAAATTACTTTTGTATATCCTCCTGACCAAAATAAGTCGTACACCTTATTTTTTCGATTGTTGCTCCATTATCATTACCATTGTGTCTCATTTTTTTGTCATAGATATGTCTTTGTTCACTCAATCTATCTCGAAAGTTTCAGCCCCATAGACTGAGAACTAACGAAAAAACTACCAAAATGTGTCATGTACTCTAGCAGGGTATTAACAGGGAGTCGCTGTCATACTTTTGTGAGACATAATCTAAAAGGAGTGTTGAATGGGGGTGTTATAGTTCAGCTTTAGTTCTGAACAAAGAAGCTGTTTGATTAGATCAGCTCATTTAAGCCCCCCCCCCTCAGTAATGATTTCCCACTTAGAATGGGTCTTTTGAGCTGAAATTTTCAGGAATGAGTAATTCTGGTGAGATACATTTCTGGTAAAAATTTCAGCGCGATTGCCCATACCAGACCGGAGTTTCAGCTGCATCATAGGTTATTTTTGGCCTTCAGGAAAATCGACATCACTCCGTCGTAATACAAGGTAGGAGACTCGGGAGTTGTCTGAAATTAAAGCTAATGTCAATATGCAACTTTTCATCAGACAGAATTTTTAAATTGTGTATTATAGATTTTTCATTAGTGTTTTGGTGCACAGACCTTAAAATAATCATAAAAAACGGTAATCCGACGATAGTAAAACCAACTTTTCTCAGCCCAGAAGTCGAATTTTAAAAAGCTGGTCGATGAAAAGTTTACTCTGGTCGAGACCTTTAAAATAAAAACAATATTGGGTATAGCTCAAGATATGAAGGAGTGATTCCAATTTTCCTGATTGAAAACTACGTTTTGAGAAAAACGCAAAAGAAGTTTTAGAAATGGATTTTTACAGTCAAATCTCAAAAAAAACATTTTTACATGGTATATTTTCAATGTATGCAATGCGGTTATATGGAACAATAAGCAGTTTTTTAAAAACTGAAAACTATAAAAATTTCTAGAAAAAGAGGGTAGTAGAGTGGAAATTTTTTACAACAAGTCTTTGGAAACCTAGCGATTTTTCAAAAAACCATACATATTCTGAAAGCGGAAATTTCGGCGCATCTTCCTACACTAAAAACTCAATATTGATTTATTTTCGGAAAAAGTGATTTGTCTAAGGGGGGAGGGGGGGAGTTAATCTTAATACCATAAGAAAATTAGCTTCTATTGTACTTAAAGAAAATATATTTGTTTACGGTCAAAAAAATTTATAAACAAACTACTGGTGGTGCTATGGGTTCATCATTTACATTAACATTAGCTAACATTTTTATGTAGAAATGGCAAAGAAAATTTGTCGAAGAACAAACAAAAACAGGCGGATTTTTGGTCGGTAAGTATACAACAAAAATATTTCAATAATTTTTTAAGTATAATCTATATAGATATATTGATGATATCTTTATGACATGGAATAAATCTGAAGATAAATTACGACAATTCTTAGCTGATGCTAATACATGGCATTCAAATATTAAATTGGATTATAAGATTAGTAAGTCTTCCATTTCTTGATGTCATTTATATCGGATCATCCTCGACATGTGTTCAATAATATTGTCAAAACCTGAACGTGCTATCAGATATTCATCAACATTTATTGAAAATGAATTTATTAAATTATTTTATGAATATAAATCTACATCACCATTTCTGCCATTCATTCACGATGAAAAACAATTTAATCCAATGCGTAACAAACTCTTAGGCGAACCAACACCACGTCAATCACAAGTACAACAAAGTTCAGCTATGATTGACATAGATAATGACCAAACCGATGACACAACTACCAAACATATTATGGACAAATTATTTGTGCATTACAAAAGAATAACAATGTTCATGTTTGAAATGTATTTAAACGCCATTCTTTATTATAACGTAATTGAACGCGTCTGGCTTATCACGATAATGAATAGATGTGTGACAGTTCACTAGTTCTAGAACTGGTTCTTTTTTTGAGAACTAAGTGGAAGGACCAGTTCCTTGAAAGATAAATGATTTGATATGATAAGAAAAACAAATGTTCAATTTCTCTAAGTGAAAAAGAGAATCCTACAAGAAAACTAATAAAAACTGAATCATATGAAGAACAATCTTAATTTATTTTTATCAATATTAAAAATAAAAAGATCGAAATTGTTTTATTTTTTTTTTTTCAAACGAGTTTTTCTTAACAACATGACAATAGTAGCATATTATGATATGATGTGTTGTTTTATAATGTCAAAATAAAATAAAGTCAAATAATCGATAACGACATTGACATAGATAAACATTCTACAAATAATATTGTTGAACTGCATCCATGTTTATATAAAATCTATTGGTAAACGTTAACTATGTCATGAGCATTTGTATGTTTAGAATTCGCATTGAGTATACGATAGATATATTAAACTCTCGAAACAATTTTTCATACTAATATTGTTCCCAATATCAATAATGAAGTTACTCATAAAAATGAAGTCATTTATATTTTAATAAAAAAAAAAATAGAAAAATTTTTTTTTAGTTTAAATACTTTCTTTTTTCTTATTAGTTCATTAAATAATTATTGTAGTTTAGTTTGAAATTGATCCTTGTTTTGACTAAATCAAATCTGAAAACAAAACATGAAAAAGTTGTTTTTTATAAATTGAACATCTTAGAAAATTAGGTAGAAGAAAAGTGCATTTTGGTTTTCAAATATGGATGATTTTTGATAATAATAAGATTACAAAGATACGTCTTTTCGTCGTTTGTATGAATCACTGAGTGACATATATCTTCTAACCCTGGATTTATTTATCAGTATCGACACTATGCGAAACGTTCTCTCCTTTCTATTTTTGTGTATACAGGAATGAAATGTCATTAAAGTGATGACATTCAGACATTTCCAAAACATATTCAGTTGTTTCGAAAGAAACGAATAAATAAAATGTATTCATAGATAATATTCTGATCGTCGATACGAAAACAAAAGAGAAAATTACAAATAACTATAAAAAGTAAAGTGTAATTATGAATTTTAGAAACGAATAAGGACATGAATGAAGATGAATGATGAGGTAATCTATTAATAGCCGCCTCCTTTTTTTTTAACTAAGAACTGTAATAAAATATCTATTTTTAGATGTTTTCTCCTATAGATGATTTACAAAGAGAATTTGGTGGATTTAACAGAATCGATCAGCAAACACGACAATTCGTAAATGCATGCTTTTATTATTCGTTTTTACTACAAATGAATTCATTTGTATCTTACGAAAACATCTCTTTTAACATAATGAATGTATTGATTTATTTTGCTGTGTATTTTAAGATTGTATCGCTCTATAACGATCGATATAAAACATTTTGTGAGCAACAATGTTTGAAATAATCATTGTCAGTACTAAGTCAAAATTTGTGACATGTTTTAATCAAAATGTTTATTTATTGTCAATTAGATAGAATTCAACTGACGTGTTGTTTTTTTAAATAAAAGATCATCCGATGCAAAGGAAGAGTGTAACGGAAAAAGAAACATACATCCGCCATTGACGTACATTGTATAAACTGTACATAAATATTTCTATACCCTCATCATTTTAGTCACTAATTGTTTTTGTTACATTATTTGTCATATTCTGTTCAAATGTGTCGTTTGGTCGAAGCAGAAGAAGTATTTAGCGTGAGTAATATTTTTTCTGAGCGTCACGTTTGACTCATACGTTCTTCGTACTTAATATTGATTGATCTCATCAATAACATCTTCTTTCTAAAGTTTTTATATTCAATTATATTTGTCATAAATAAAATATCATAGTGCTAACCCTTGAAGAAAAGTTAAAAAACCAAATAAACTAATGTCATTCCAAATAATTTGAATACATTTATTTTACATGAGTAAAAAATGATTACTGTCTATCGTAATGATTGATGAGAATTTAGTATATTGATGTTAATAGTAACAATAAATTTTGTTCGATAGTTATTTGTCATAAATAACAAATACCTTTTTTGAAAACTTACGTTGCTGTCTATCTCAGTTATATTATATGAACTAGCACTACAGAAGTTGGAAATCGATTCTAAACCATAAGCTTATCCCTTTACGTCCGGCTCCCAGAAGACAGGTAGCAAAAAATCTTTTCGCATATTTGTATTATTCTCTTATCACGTAGCTAGTAAAAATGCGTTTTTTTAAACAAAAAAGGATTTCGGTGCCGAAAAACATGATGTTGCCATTTGGCAACACCCGGCCGCTATGGGTCAAAATTTTACAAAATTGTTTTTTTCTGTTCACTTGGTTTTAACATAATACTTTGTGGTGTTCTATTTATTCATAAAGATAATATAAGGAAATAATATAACTGTTGATAGAGACTAGACAAATATATAGAAAAAATAGTAATAGAGAAGACTAAAGCTACGTTTAAGAGACAGTTCATTCGTTAGGATAGTCCTTGAAACACTTATTTTTCTCATTCAGACACAAACGTATATTACATTTTAAACATGATATTCTTGTGTAACCATTACAGCCTGCATTTCGACATTTGCCCTTATCTATCTGTTCCGGCCAATGGTCGTACTTATCAAACTGAACACTTTTTGGTGGTAGAGGACTCGGTGCAGCTCTTGTTGATGTTGAAGCACTGTTCTCAACTAATGATAATTTCAAAGAAGGACGTCCAGGTTTCACTGGAGGTGGTAATGGAGTAGATTTAAGTAAAGCCTCAGCTACATTCAAACAAAATGTTAATAAGGACATCATGCTCTTCTTTGGAATATTAATCTGTGAACAATGCTGACGGTACAAGAGCCAAGCATTTACTACTGAAAGATCGATAAGCTGAAAAATAATTTTCATATAGTATTTGTTTGACTTAACATTGATACGATATAATGAAATCAACATGTC
>JAJEKB010021088.1:330385-390699 GCA_022393335.1 Macrotrachela quadricornifera | reverse complement strand
ATCATTTGATTGAGAGAGTCTGGTTGTAACTTATTATGTAACGTCATTAATATGCAAAAATTCAATTATAAGGCTTAAGATTGAGAAAGTAGGGTGCATGCTATTTTTCTTATACTACATTATAAAAATCTGATATTTTTAGGATATACCTAACCCGACTAGACCTACTTATTGACAAAAGATATGGGTCAGTGTGGGTCAGTGTAGATTAAAAAATTCAATGTTTGTTGGACATCTTCCTTATTTGACAACCATTTGGATCATCATGGATTTCTATAAAATCAACTCGGCGAGCTCTATCTACCTGTGAACTCAGTTGCTGATTTGGGGGTCAGTGTGGGTCATCGCGTGTTTTACAAATACCCTTTTTTTGTATGGAAAATACTTCAGGTAAGATTTTTTTAATGATTTTAGTAAGATGACAAGTCATTTTGAGTCTCTTTTGCACTTAGTCAAAACGCGAAGTGTGGGGGTAGATTATCTTTTATACATAAGTTTGAGAAGTAAAGAAAATTTTCTCGTATAGATCTTCTGTAGTATTGAGACACCTCATTGTGGGTTTAGGTCGATTATCTACGAAGTGTTCTGTTCTGAATATTTCGGTCTATATTTGGAAGTGAGTTTTAGATATTGAGGATGCACATTTCCATACATTTTCAGTATGATATATATTTCAGGGAAGGATTAGTTTCGTAAGCGTCACGCTTGATTTCGCGCTTGATTATACATTATTTCTAAAATAGTTTGATTAACCTACGTATTGAGATACTAAGCCTTGTTACGTGAGCTCGGTATTGAATAGGTTCGATGAAATTTTTAACTCTTATGAGGGTTATGATTATCACGCATTAGATTAGGTCTTTGAGAAGCCTTGATTAGATTCTTGAGTTCTTATAGAGATATGATTACTATTCATTATATCATGTTTTGAAGAAGTCTCAAAGAGGCTTCCACATTTTATTCGAGGCATGATATAAATTAGTTGAGATTATTAAGAAGCCTCAATGAGACTCTTACCTCGTTTAGGAGGTATAGTTACAAGTCATTAGAACATATCATTGTAATGGCTCAATGGGACTTTTATTTCGTATTAAAGGTTTGATATTTATCGATTTAAATCGTTGAGAAGCATCAACAAAACTTTTATCTTCTATCGTAGGTATGCTATTAATCAGTTTAGATTATTGATAAGCCTCAATAAGACTTTTATTTCGTATCAAAGGTTTGATATTTGTTGATTTAAATCATTGAGAAGCATCAATGAAACTTTTACTGTCTATCGCAGGTGTGATATTAATCAGTTTAGATCATTGAGAAACATCAATGATACTTTTACCTTCTATCAATGGTATGATATCAATTAGTTTGTATCATGGAGCAGCATCAATGGGATTTTTACTTTCTATCGGAGGTATGATTACTACTCGTTAGATCATGTCATTGAGAGTTCTCCATGACATAGTATGGACTCTTAATGAGAGTCACTTCGTATTGGATGTATGACAACTACGCAGCGAGCGGATCCTCGAGAATTCTAAATCAGACATCATGAAGGCTCAATGAGACTTCTGGCCTCTATCGGATGTATCATTACTACTTATTAGAGTATATCGTTGAAACGTCTTAATGAGATCTTTTGTAGTCTCAATGAGACTTTTTTCTTTCCGCTGGATTCATGATTCATATGGATTAAACCGGGTCATTCAGAAGTCTCAGGAGGCATTTGACTAGGAAAAAGATATTTTGAGCATTATATCTGATTGTAAAGTATTTTTGAGATTCATCTTTATAATGTATTGAGACTTTTTCCAGATGGTCTTTTGTGATTGTGAAGGATTCATTATTTTGAAAAAGTCTTCTTAAATGTTGATGCGGAAAACGGTGTCTTTTCCGTTTTTTTTCTGAGCTTGTACGAGATAGTTCTGGTGCGGTTCCGTACTGATCCGGGTGGTGTTACGATCGTATCCTGTGGGTTCCTTGTTTTTTTCCGACAGGAGACGCTGTCGATCCGCTTGCTTTCCAGCTTGCGAAAATGCTTGAAATGCACCGTTTCTGGTCCGATAGCTTTCCGGTCCGGAATACTGCTTCCCCGACCTGTGTTTTTTACGGCCGGTTCTGGCCATTATCCTGTATGGGAACGGCCGGATTGCTCCCGGAAAAACACTGTTTCCAACCGGTTCCTGACCGTATTCGGAGGCCGGAAACTTCGACCCGGGTGCTCACCTTCATCATTGATGATTCCCATAACAATAACTAATTGTTCAAAGCCAGTTGGTGCAACTGCAAATGTTCCATTAACTAAAATTAATTCTAATTGACATAACTGCTGTAATAACTCATTAGTTGAAAATAATAATAATCTTCGATCGTACTTTTTCTTATAACCATCGTATAAAACAAGTGATTTCGCTCTTTTTGTTTGAGAAAATTGTTTTAGCATTTCAAACTTTTGATCATTTGGGAAAGGTGGAAATATATTTACACGATGTCGATAAATGACCCGAGTTGCGAAGGTAGAATTTTTTAATTTCAACACGTTATAGTTCAGTCAAAGCTTAACTTAGCAGTATCTGTCCCTAACTTAATTTGCAAAATAAAAAATTACTGAGTGTTCTTGGACGAGGAAAAGTGACCATGTCTTTATTATTCAGTCCCATATTAGCAACTCCTTGATCCGCTGCAGCGGGAATATTAACAGTAAGATCATCGGCTTCTCTTTTCAAATCATTAACTAGCCGATGTTTCTTTACCAATAAAAATCTGTCGGATGATTATGATCGACACCATTATTACCCAGATATCTATTGCTTATTGAATCAGTGTACACCATTGTGCGATACTTTTTGTCACGACGTTGACATCTCCATAATGTTTTCTTCAGTTTGTCTGATTTGGATTGAAATACATACATACTTTCTTTCATAAATAACGTATCTCCACCTAAGTTTGTTTTATCCCAAGTAATAGGACCAATAACTATAGAATAAGTTTCTTTATAATGTTTATCATTATCATCTTCCTCCTGCTTCTTATTATCATCATGTTCTTCTTTGTTGTCATGTCCATCGGCCATGATTATCTCGTGTGCTGTTGTTATTCATTCTTTCACATACTCCATTCTCTCCTTCGCACATTTTCTTCCACCCTCACATTCTTTCTTCTGTTTTTTCCTCCGCCTCTCTCATGAAGAAAGTATAAAAAGCTGATATTCGTTTGTTCTGAGTGTGTTGTTTTCATCCTGTTTTCATCATCAGAACAATAAAGGAGCAGCGTTAACATTTATTATCATCATTTGCTCTATTAGCATGTAAATTATAGATGTTCGATATATTACTAAGTATATTCGCTGTTAATGGACTGGTATTTGAGAATGATGCTGCTGATAGTGCAACCACAAAACCTAAGTGATTATAAACTGATGAATGACAGGACTGTAAAGAAGAAAACGTTGTGACGTTAGTCTCTTTAACATCCGATAAAAGTTCTGATTGAGTAAGCCCTATAGATGAAAGACAAGCGAAACATATAAGGATAACTTATGGAAAAAAATCGGCACTGTCCCGAGTTGAATACATTTGCTGCTGAAACAACTTTTTCCTTCTTTTTCATTTTTTTCTTCTATTATCATTAACATTACTATTAAATTTATTATCAATTTCAATGAAAATTGAAGATGTTTGATCCGGCTTATTGTTTGGAATACTTCTCGCAATAGAAGGAGTAACTCGTTTTTCAATCGAATACGATTTGGCTGCTGACATAACAAGCGAAAATAATATTTATAGATCATCAAATTAACAGAGGTTGATAATGAAGAAGTTATGATCTACAAACAAGAATAAAACGATCAGCTCAGAAGAGGAAAAGAGAGAAAGTACAGATTCAGTGCACTTAGAAAATAAAATATAAGTGACGAGTAGAGCGTGGAACGAAGACCAGTCGAGTATAGTAGTAGTGGAGAGAAGTAAAACATATCTAATGTCTTTTGCGGATGAAATGAAAATAAAAACGATGCAAAAATGTGAAAAATAGTCCAGTATTTATACATTGTAATAAGACGGACTGTACATGAATACAATTCAGTCCAGTAAGTTGACTACTCAGAAAGAGAATGTCCATCCGTTAATGCAACAAACCAAGTCAGTTAGACTGGTAAAAATATGAAAAATAGAAAAGAGAAAAAGAAAGAGGTAACGATAAGATAGAGCGGTTTTGTGACTCACAGTTATCTGGAAAGGGCAAACCAATCGTATTAAATCAACTTTTCTCTTTCATATTCCTCTACTATAATTAAGTGATATCTTTTACATATATAGAAGTAATATGTAGTTAAGTCATTCCTAAGTTCTCATAGGCTATTTTTGTCAATTGGCAGAGATGTCTGTGATACACTACCAATTGGCAAAAAAATTCTTTAATTTGCAGAGCATCAGAAGCGATTCTGCCAATTAGCAGAACATCACTGGCAGAAAGGAGATTTAGCAGTGACACAGATCCTACGAAACCTTGAGAGTTCTGTACAAAACGAATAACGTTTGGGGAGAAACTCTAATGGTTTCGTACCGAACCCTAATGGTTTTTTACACAACTCTCAAGATTCCATATTTTCTCACGAAACCTTTTTCTGCTGTACAGAATCTAAAAAATGATTCTGTAAGAAATGATTCTGTTAAAGAGTGCTCCGCAAAACGTTCAAAAGGTTCTGGCGAATTTTTTATGCTTTTTTTGGAGACTTTTGACACATTTGGAGGGTTTTAGAAATCTACAGAACCGTTTCAGAGTAGTGGGTTCAAAATTCTGCCTTTGAACACTTCAACACTCTTTACAGTTCATGTTTCACAAAAGCAGTAATGTAGTATCCTAAATTGATTACACAGACAATGTAAATAGATAAATAAAAGAATGAAGTCAGATCTGATGAGGTTCTGATAGATTGACATCTATCCATATTATAGACGAGACACAAAAAAAGATTAATGCGGAACCTTTTGACTGCGAAACCTTTAAGGGTTTTACACAAAACCTATTAGATTACGAAGCCCTGTTAGGGTTTCGTCGATTCATGCAATACTTTAAAAAGTATAGAAAATTGCGCAAAACCTATAAAGTATAGTGAAGTTCTACGAAAACCTCATAAGTCCCGTATAATACCAACTTTTTTCAATGAAGCCGCAAAATCTCGACTTACAACTGACACTCACTATTTTCTTCGAAAATTTACGTGAGTTCCACAAAGTAAAGCAGAAAAGCGGCATGATTTGCTCTGATTCATTTTTTCTTCAACAATGAGGTTCAAGGCTTTTGATGATCTTCATAGCGGAGCTGAAATCTAAATGAATCCAGCTCTATCATATCTTATTGAGGACACGATCTGATTCGACGATAGTTTATGTCAAAAAAAAAGAATGATGAGCGTATTTGTCCAAAATTCTTGTCAATTATTGCTGAAGCATTTCAAGTTCGTTGATTTTGTCACGTATTACGATGAATTTGTACTCGGCCCATGTTTCGATTTGTATACATGAAGAGTGATGATATGCTTTTAGAAATGACACTTCGTTCACGAGGGATTGTAATGTAAGCCACACTTTAGTTATTGCAATCGCCTCAAGCAAATAAATTTTGCATTGCACCCTTGACTTGACCGCTGAAAAATACAATAAAATGAACAATAAATAGTTCAGTCGAATTTCAACGAAAGGAGCCATAACATACCACGTAATATCTTTTCAACTGGATCATAAAAATGGAAGTTTTTGTGGACATTTTGACAAAGTATGCGAAAAAGTATCAAGACCTTGTTAAAATTTTCGACTTGTAGGCCGGTCCTAGCTGTTGCCTCAAGTTCAGCTTGGTAAACATCATTCAATCGCTCTTTAGCAGATAAAATATCTTGTTGAATTATGTCCAGCTGCACTCGGAAATGCTGCTCGTGCTCTACAATAAAAGTACGCATGGATTAATATTTTTTTCTGGCATTGCATTAATTTTATGTTGATGTGTCGCAAACTGACTGTCTTTATGAAACATAATCTAATAGAAGTATCGAAGCAGATCAAGGTAAAAGTCTGCACTCCTCGCCCTCACATAAATTTTATCAAACATTTCATACCGTAGCAGACACTTTAGTAACACCTTTCCCCTACCATAGCCATGATAGACGCCTCCAGGAAATCAAAAGCCACTGCGAAACTTGATGCTTATTCTTTATATTTCTTTTACATCCATCGCGATATGTTGCGATTAACTATCTTTCACCATCGACATGCATTGACGAAAGGTGTAGGAATTTCTAAGTCGGAGGACGTAGCGATTCATATTCTGTTTCATACTACCAACACCTTCATCGTGTTTCACGTTTTTTTATCTCGCTGCATTGCGCCCAAGAGAAATAGTGGATTTCAGGATTTCAAAAGACTTGAATAGACCTCATAACAGCCGTGAAAATAGTGGACTTTAAGGCGTCAAACGACTTCAAAAGACTTCATGAAACCTGAAGAGCATTTATGGGACTTCGCGAAAGTTCATGGCTGAAGTCTTCGCTGTTCCCCTTGTTTACACCAATAGTTTTTTATTTTATTCTCTGTACAAGCTTCAATGCCAGCCAGTTTTTTTTCACTATCTTGATAAAATGCTCTTTGAATTTCTGGCTTATATTTGGTATCTTAAATTGAACTCTTGGAAGTTGACGTCCTTATATATACGGGCTAGATTTTTTAATAGATTATAACTTTTATGATGTTCTATGTTCCCTATGTCATAAGGATGTTCTCTCTTTCTGTTATATCGTTCGTATCCTAGCAGGAATATACGGTATCACTACACATGCATATCAAAGGAGAAACGAAGCATTTTAGATTGGAAGTGTAAGAGAATTTATAAGATCTCTTAATCATATTCTTTTAAAGTCCCATGTAATCAAACAAAATTCTGTAAAATTGCATATAATTCCGCAACCATTGTTATTCCATGGAGCTGCGGCTACTGCAAAAGCTCTAACCTGACACGATCGAACGTTAGATTTTATTAGACTATGTTATAGTATAAGATTCCAAGATTCTATATGGAATCCCCTTCAGAATTTCATAAGATTTTACATCTTTCCATTCCACTCTGCAATTCCAGAATCTTATGGGTTCTCATGAAGTCTGATGCATTACACTATTTCTCTTGACGTATAGATTCTTTTTCGGGCTTTTTGAAAGAAAGCAAAATTTTTGACATATTCCTAAAAACAGCCGGCATCACAGGGTTAAGTGAAACAATGTATCAAAATTTACAACAATTGTCGATAATGTCCATCAACAAAAGTAAGTTGAATGCGTACTATGTATGGTTTCTTAATTGACGACCCGCTACATGTATGGGTTTCAGTTATGTTACAGCTAGATGAAAAATTTTGAATTTTGTATATATTTAATTAATAAAGAAAGTTCCTTGGATTGACGCTTTATCTCTTCGATTGCTACCTTCGATTTATCGATTTTATTTTTCATAACATATATCTAGTTATTGTAAACTTTCAACGATTCTAAACAGGCTCTCCTAATATGTATATGCTTATTCTGAATGGTCATTATCGAGTACTAATTTCTACAATATCTGTGTATATATTCGCCAGATCCTGTTGATGAAGAAAATTGTTTCAAACAACAATAAAGTCTAAACAAAGACGACCATCTGCCATTCCTAGTCGATGCGTGACGCGATTAAGGATGTCATAACGAATTCTATTCTAACAATAAAACGAATGTGACTCCTTAGATCCTGCAACAACATGAATTTTAAATGTGAAAAGATTCTGAGTATTTTTGGCTACAGAAAATCACAAGAGTGTTTAGAGTACTTCGTTCTGAGTAAGATGAAGGTGTTGACGTTACGTCATAATCCATTCACCCAAACTCAGTCGATCCTTGACTTAAGATCCATTCCTAGTGATGTGAGAATGGATTTCACTTTAACACAAGTTCCGTCATACGCTCTCATTCACCAACAAAAATCAACCACATCTCCTTTTGTTTTTCGTTGTGGATGAATGTAGATGAGGATGAACTTTCTCACTGCATCGGTCTCAGTTCAAATACTCTCTCTATTAAGTATATTAATCCTATTACATGCATTTTATGTTTGAATGAAGTTGTATTTGTTGCTCTAATTTAAATGTAAAATGAAATTTGCGATCGAATCCAACTGGGCACTATTCAAAATGAAATACATCACGGTTTATCATAGCAACTAATCGATCTATTCTACTGGTATTACGTCTGTTCTAATTCTGAATTACAGCATTTATAAATTCAATAATAAAAAGTTGTTAGCGCAATCTCTACGGGATTAAATGGGAAACACGATATATCTATTGTCACTGATTCCCGAAAAAGTTGTCTTTTTATATATATCCGGCTGTACTTCGGCATTATTCCTTACTCTAGAGCATAAACCTTCAACAAGGAAATACCCCAGAGATATTTTAACTAGACTTAGGTTATACATAGTCTCTCGTAGAACCTTGAAGACGTCTATCGTCATGTGTGGTGGTCTCCAGACTCCAGTTCTCACGCTCTATGGTGGTCTTCAGAGTCTGTCTGTCACAGTCTATGATAGCCAATTAATTAATCAGAGAGTTATTACTTAATTAATTATCTAATTAATTAAAATGTCGATCACAGTCTTTGGGTGGGGAGGGGTGGGTGGTTCAAATTTCTACTCACTACTTCAACATTCTCTTTTATGTTGTGTTTCATTAAATGAATTAGTTTAATTTTCACTCGACGTAATCTTGCGAAAATTTGAGGATGACGGTAGGTTAGGGTGGATGGATAAAGGTGGGTATTTCATCTTTATCCACACCCACCCAGCTTTACTCACTTTCAAACGGTGATATAGTCAAGATATTAACAAAACCACGATATTTTGTAGTCGCAATGTAGCCAAGATCACGAGCTATCAGTGCATATATCATAATTAATACTCCATGTGCCTAACTTCACAGGCTTTTCTATCAAATACTTTTCGTTAAAATCTACATTTTTATGATTATGTAGAAAATCAAATGAAATATCATGCTCGACACGTTCCTACTGGTTAACGAATTTTAAAAAGCTGTTATTCAGGATATTAACTGTTCAACGTGACCTGAGAACTCTGAAATTTCGTAAGATTTGTAAATACTCAACGTAGAGATGGCTAAGATGCCTAGAATGTCCTTTTAGTTCTCTTTTTTGGAAACTTCTCAAATCAGAATAGTTTGGTTCTTTTTTTAATGAAATCATATGACTTAAATACGTCAAAATGATTGGAAGTACAGGCTCTGTCAAAAGTTGTAAAGTATCGTACAAATAGAACAGCATCGCTCTGCACTGTCGTCTCCGGAATAAGAACCATTGTTTTAGTCTCACCACTATGCAATATTACTAGTGCTCTGTGTTATTGATAAGACGGTATACATAGTAGAGGTGCCATTTGCCAGTTCCCTACCAAAACAAGAAAGACGTTAATGTTCGAGTTATGCTACTATAACAGAGAAAGAGATGTCACATATGCAAGAAACAGGAGGTGCTGGAAAAATATAGAGAGGTGCGGGCGATCCACAGTTAACTATAAATATCGGAGTCTAATATAGCAAAGTGGGATTGTAGCTATTCGTGAATCTCCCCCTGTTCCTATCTTGACACTCACTCAAACTTCTTAGGTCCTGTTGTGCATGCATGCATTCCATAGCTCGCTCGTCTTTCCTCTCGTACTCATACAGGTAAGATGTGGTTGTGTGGTCGTATTTTTTTGCTGTTTGGCAATCAAGAGATGCCGCATCTCTCTGAAATAAGTGGTTGAAAATACAGTATCTCTGTAGGAGATGTGACATTTCCAAGCATGTCGCGGTCGAAATTGTATTTTCTATTTTTAGCTGAGGACTACTGTAAAACTTGCATCGACCTGTGGAGACGCAGCGTCTCCAAGCATTTCTCTTTAAGAAATGCAGCATTGCTAATTTCGAGACTATATCACACTGCTGGGCAGAGCACAATCGACGTCAGAATTTAGATGTCACCTCTCTTATTGGATGAATTTCATTAAAATTTCTCAAACAGAAATAATCGCTGGTTACTACGAAACCACATCTTTATGCACATATGAAATCGCCGAGTGCGAAAATAGATGCTACAATGTCTGACGATAGAGTAACCAATATAACTCACAGTGAATGACTGACATAGTACATTAAATGTCATTTACAGTGCACTAATTATTGGAACGCATGCAGAAGAAAAACTAAATTTTACCCTTGTTCTCAGCGAATTTATCTATTATTTCCTTTTCCTTTATGTATTGTTCTTGAAGTTTCTGAGTGATTTGCACCTTTTGCTTGGCATAGTCTGGCGACTGTGGTTCCTTAATGGTGAACAATATATCCATTCTATCATTGAAGGTCTGTGTTGCATTATTGCGTAGATTGCTCACAGCAGAAATACTATATTGCAAAGTTTTGAATGCCGTAAAGATAGCTTTTTGTGCAGCCTCACATGAAGCCATAGAACCTTAGTAGAGATAGTTGATGAAAGAAGTCAAGTCTATAAGATAAAGCATAAAGGGTACCTCTATGATGCCTCACCAATTCTACTCCGTAATTGATGTTAATTGCCAAGTTATGAATCGAGGAAAATACCTGGCAGAATATTGAACGTGCTGCCATATTTTGCTTTAAAATATCGACCAGTAACGGAATAATCTGTCAGCCATAAAGTGATATCGATTAATGAAACCGGTTAGTAGACAATTTTGGTGTCAATGTTCGAAGGATTCAAGCTTACCTTAGGTTTCCAAAATTGCTTAACTTTCTGATTTGTGAGAACTGGGATATAGTCAGTGATCTCCAAAACTGTATCGACCATTTTATTGCAGACATCTATAGAGTGAAATAGCTCTTTGATTTCGTAGTTCATACCATGGTGATTGAATAAATCATGTGGTGCAGAAGAAATTGTCGGCAACGAATTTGTCTTGGGTTTCTGGTTGTTATCGTCGTTGTCATCATCCCATATAGAACTAATATGATTTTTATTGGATTTCTGGTTGTCGTCGTCGTCATCGCATACAGAACTACTGTGATTTTCATTGATCTTCTGGTTGTTGTCGCCGTCATCCCATATAGAACTACTATGACTTTTTTTGGGTTTCTGATTATTGTCATCGTCGTCATCCCATATAGAACTAGTGTCTAGAATAATAATGACAATGTGTTAAAACATTTGTTTCTCAACATGATCACCTTATTATCACAACGATTTTATGAATGAGTGGCTGCTCAATTCGCTGCTATTTATGTACATTCGATCATATACAAAATAACATCGCCTCGCTGGAAAATGCAAGAGACAAAACTACTGGAATATCAGCAGCCGCTAAATCAAGATACCAGTTTGGATGTGGTTTTGAGTAGTAGGCGTGAGACTTATGATTATAAGCCTCCCGTTCATGATCACACATATACCTATACTCACTAGGGGTGAGAAGTTATTATTATCCTATTGTTATTAATAACAGTAACAATAACTATTTTTGTTATCTATATCTATATATATAAAGAAGAATGTCTGTCTGTCTGTCTCTTTGTCTGTCTGTCTGTCTGTTCACTATGCATTCCATCCCTGTAAAAGCTACGATCACCAAACTTTCCATGGTGCATCCCAAGGCCCGGAGGAAGGTCATAGCGGGGTCACCCACCGAGGGTGTAAGGTGTGTGGGTGAAATTTCACTCATATAGTAGTGTCTTAGCTAACTCTACCGAACTTACCACGGTGGTCTTCTGAGTGCAGCGGTAGCTTTATGAAGTGCTGTTACCGTTAATAGGGAATAGGGGGTGGGGTGTTTGGGTGAAATTTCACCCATGTCATATAGTAATGAAATTTGCATGAATTTTGCGGAAATTTAGCGCATTTGTTACGATTCTAAGATTAATTATTTTGTATTGATGATTTTTTTATGTAAGTGTAAAAATCGAAGGTTTCTAAGAGATTATAAGAGAACAATGTATACGAGTGTTTCCTTGTTTCACAACTATTGTGTACCCATCCGTTTTCTATGACTCACAGAAACAATGTATTTGTTCTTTTTTTTGACTCACAACGATGACTTATCTATATATTTAAAGAACAACGTTTGTCTGTTCGCTATGCAGTCAGTCCGTGTGATAGCTAGCGTCACAAAAGTTTCCACACTACTTCCTTAGCTTCTGAGGAAAGTCATCTTGAGGTTGGAACCACCAAACCGGGTGCGTGGAATGGGGCTGGGTGAAATTTCATCGTGATCAATACAGATCGAGTTTCTAATGAGTCTGTTTGCTATATATTTAGTCATCATGAGAGATAGGATCACGGAGCTATTCGCATCAGTTCCTTGATTGTTGAGAAAAGTCGGCAGAGTGATCGGGGGTGAGAGAAGAAGGTGTGCGTGAAACTTCATCCAAGTCGTAAGAGACTGTGATTTTACTCATTTTCTAATCAAGTGATGCAGTTCAATGCAAATTTGAGAGTGAGGACTCAGCTTTAGCCCTATGAGAAAAGTCCTGTTGAAGATGCTTGATGCACGATGGGAAAAGCTCTGAAAGATACCCCACGCACGGCAGAGAAAGCTCTGTGAAAGACACTCTACGCACGGCGTGAAAAACTTTATGAAAGATATCCAACGCACGGCATGATAAGATCTGTAGAAGAGGTTCCAGGTACGGTGAAAAAAGTCCTGTAGAATAGGTATCACACATGCGAGAAAAGTCCAATGGCGAACACCTAACGCATAGCAGAAACATTTCTGTTAAAGATGCCTGATGCATGCTGATAAGAGTACTATCCTAGATGTTTCAGATGTGACGCGAAAATTTCTGTTACAGATAGCTCACCCACAGCGGGGACAGTCCTGTAGAAGACGTGTTATGTACAGCAGAAAAACTCAGATGGAAGATGCAAAACTCTAACCATATTCTTTTTTCATCGGGTACCTCCGCTAGTGTATTATAAATAAGAGCAAGTAACGCAATGTTAATATCGCTGACCCTCTACTGAAAGGAATTGATACTGTGCAACTTTTAATGCACATGTAAGAACTGTGCAAATGCGATGTTTTGTTTACTTGTATAGAAAATGTACCGTTGTTAAAAATATATATTGATGGCTACATAAAAATGATAACATAAAATTACAAAACAATAGATTATTAAGTCGATCTCGAAGTGATGACTGTTATAAGATCGTCATATATCTACTCGAAATTATTTACAATAGCATCTTGAGCATTTGTCATCCATATAATCAGCATCTCATTAGCCAGAAAATTATGAAATATGTTCTGGTGATACTATCATCACTTTCATTCTGTTATTTTGACTCCTCCATTTGACGATCAAATTATCTATTGAGGAGAGACATTAAGTTAATCTAAACCCCCTCCCAGAATGGAAAGGCATGGCCTTCTATTACGTTCCAGTGAATCAGTTTCTTTTTGGTGGCCTTCTATTCAGGATTTTTCGAAGCGCTCTTTTAATAGATATGCTCATTTATTAGCATTATTGTTTGCTAAATTTATTTATTTCAAGCACTAGTATATGCTTTATTCTTTGATTTTATTCGAATAAACTCATTCTTTGGTTAAAGTGTTGTATTGAATACAAAAATAATCACGCGTACATCTCAACTATATATAACCTCAAACAGACTGAAAAATTCAAACGAATTGAGAATAAATTAACGAATGAATCGTCTAAGACAGATGATTTAAGTTAGAATAGACCATTCGTGTTGCTTAATTCATTTGATTTTTTTCAGTCTGTTTGGAACATATAAAACAACATACTCTATGTACAAAATTGACCGGCATGACGTTCTATTATGTCTAGTGAATCAAACTTTTGGGAATGGCGCTCTATTGAGGGTGGCCTTCTATTATAGTGTGGCGTTTTATTTGGGGGGGGGGGGGGGGGGTTACTAAATAATATGAACTTTGTGGCATTCATCAGTCAAACATCAGCAATCCAATGATAAGTCATTTTAGAATTGGTTATTGTGTGATCGAAATTCTTCAGCTACATTAGTAATATTATTGTATTGTGACGTATTAGCATCAAGCAGAAGACAGTATTATAGGATTTAAATCATCTACTACTAACGAGTAACGCTCGACAAAGGTGACTCTCTTAACTCTCGACTGAATCCATCCTATCTATTTCGAGAATCATTGATAGATAAATGGTCGACAAATGTGACGTTATAGTCACCTCAGTTTGAATGAATCTACCACATTTTATGATTTCTAAAACCAAAACTATCAATCTTAAATTCGAAAAACATTATGCACTCACGATTTTCTCATCATAGATAACATTTTTTGAATTTTATGGTGCATTGATAGAGTACTGAAATGAGTCGCCTGGACTATAGTTCCGCCGGTGTTCATAACGAAAAATTGAGACAAAACGTAATGTTCCCATTGATTTCAACTATGTTACTTTAACCTGACCTTGTACCCTGAGCAAACACACAGAGAGTTATGTTTTTCATATGACTCCTCTCTCAGTCTAGAAAACACGAAGAAAACATTTCGTCTCAACTTTTTCTTGGGTTTTCCGGTAGCATTTATTCGTTACGATCGTCTGATAAAAGGAAAAATCGCATAATGCTCAGAATTAAGTGAACAGAAATTAGGAATGACAACAAGCGAATAACACCATATTAGGATTCAGAAGGCCTTTACTGAATAGGCCCATTTTACGTCAAATGTCTAAAAGAATTATTTTGCCTCAAAAATCGAATCATTCGCCACTTTCTCAAAGTGCTTCAATTCTCACTTATTATACCTATAATAAAGCTTTTGAATCGACGTCTAGTCGTTCGTTGGCCTCCCTCCAGTCGGTCACTCACGACCAGCCGTTTGCATATTTGACGCCACTATATCGACCAATATTAGTTCAGCTTTGAAGTTAATGGATGCATCTCATTTAAATTCTTCTCAATAAGCTACTGTGTATTTGTGAATACGCTCGTTGAGAAGAAACTAAAAAAGGAGAACTATTCAAGAATTGCTACAAATAGACTACAACACATTGTAGTCTATGAAAGAGCTTTGTCTTTTCGGAATATAGTTTTACGGTTGATATCTACGTAGACTCAACAACAGGACTTCAAACAGTCGCTTCGTTTTTTACATATTATTGTATAAATCTCACTCTAAGATTCGACATATAGTAATCAACAAAGAAAACTGTTTATATTAGAATCAATATCAGGCACGTACCCAGAAATTTTCTGAGGAGGGGGCCCAACCTCTGAGGGGAGGGCCCTACTATGGGAAAATAAAAAATTTCATAGGGCAAAAAGTGTCTTCCCGTACCCCCCTACGGGCGTTTTAGCCCTTGAGGGGGGGGGGCCCAAACCCCATGGGCCCCCCCCTTCGGTACGTGCCTGATCAATATTGAATATAGATTCACGACCCTCGAATATCCGTAAGTCAAGCTTGAAACAACAAGTAGTTTATCAAAGAAAGTTAAGAAACAGATCGCAAACATTTTTACTGACTCCGAATTCGTATTTTCTGTGCTCGATAATGATCAGTCAAGTTTTATTAGAAACAATGGCTTACTAATTTATCATTATTTAATACATATCAATATTTAAAAACTAACTCAAGATTTCGATTCCTCATAGTCAATTATCTTTGGTGGAGTTTCACTGGAGACAGTTAATATTATTTACTATTAGTTATTTGACAAACCAACTCAGTTTTCAATTATTGATCTTCGGCCATCTTGGATCAAACTTCTTAGGAAAAAAAAGTAAAATTAATTACTAATTGTTTGGTAACTTATTGTTAATCACAAATTTGACTCTAGATGCGAATTGTTTACCCTCCATTACCCTTCGTATAGTTTTCAACTGGAATATTGCAAGTATGTGATATTAATCTAGTTGACAACGTTTTCAAATTGACTTCGTTACAGAAAGGTACAGACAATCTTTAGAAGAAAGTATACCTATATGACTGCAAACTTATTTCATGTTATATGATCTTTCCTCTAATCCACGAGGCAAATCGTTATTCGTAAAAAAAGCCATTTTTCCCAAAAAAAACTATTCGAACATTTTGTAAAACTAATGATACTTTGATTTTCCGTTCCGAGAATCTTTGGTCAAACTTTATAAAAAAATCACTATTTTCTTAAAAAAAGCCGTTTTTAATAAAAAAAAAATATTTAAAAAAATTCAAAAACTAATGGTACCATTCGATTGCTCAACCGCAAAAACCTTTCCTGAAACGTTACGATTCAATTTTTTCAAAGTTAAGGGGACCCCCCCCCCTTTCGTAGCAGAAAAACACCGTTTTTTTGCTACGAAAGGGGGGGGGGTTCCCTTAAGATTTCTTGTTGGTTTCTCTGACAATGGAGGTGCTTGTACTGATAAGCAAAAAAGTGAAACATATTCGTGTCAAATGAAAGCTTTCATTGCCAAACTAACAAAGTTAAAATATTAGCAGCTGTCGGCTTGTCTACAGGGAGATATTTAGCTTTTGAATTTAGGTATATAAATGAATTAGGAAAGATTTTCTCCCTATTATAAGGACAAAACAAAAAGTTGTTTGGGGCGATTATGGGGTTTGTAGGGACTCTCTTTCATATGCCCGGAGCAGCACCATATTTTATCTTTATAATAGTAGAGCGAATTTTCACTATAGCTTATGGAAACGGCTTCTTGTATCAGCCACTAGAAAGTTTAACTCCACTATTATAAGGACAAAACATAAAGTTATTCGGGACATATGAAAGAGCATCCTTGATAACCTTAAGATTGGCCCGAACAACAACATGTTGTATCCTTATAATAGTGGAGAAAACCTTTCCTAATTCATTTATATACCTAAATTCAAAAGCTAAATATCTCCCTGTAGACAAGCCGACAGCTGCTAATATTTTAATTTTGTTAGTTTGGCAATGAGAGCTTTCATTTGACACGAATATGTTTCACTTTTTTGCTTATCAGTACAGACACATCCATTGTGAGAAATAACCTTGGTTCTCCGAAATCTGATGTACGATATTAAACATCGTTTTTTTGTCTAAACACAGTAGCTTTCTTCATCCATCACGTTTACAATAATTATACATGAAAATTTACATAGTTTTTATATAAAATTAGAATAAAATATGCATGATTTTTGTAATAAATGGTATAATTCGATAAACCGAATTAGACATATCATCTGACTAGGACGAGTGTTTACACGGCACTTGATGTATATTCTTTGTAGCACTTTGAAGCCTTGAAATCAATCCACATTCAACAGACTCATTGTACTCATCTTTTTTCATATTATCCAGGAAAAAAATTTTTAAGGAAAACCGCAATAAGTCGCGGTTTTTTCAAGCTACCGCGGTTGACCGCGATTTCTGCCACCGCGTTATAAAAAACCGCGACTTCCTAGGACCAAACCATGGTATCAAATATTGCTGATAACCGCGGTTTAAAGTATTTCAGCTACTAGCGATTTCAAAAACCGCGATATATATGATGATAATCATGGTTTAAAATATTGTAGTCAGTCAAGGTTTCAAAAAGTATGGTATGTTTAATGATAATCGAAGTTTAAAGTATTGCGGTTAGTAGCAATTTGCAAAACAGCGGTATGTATGATGATAATCGCGGTATAAAATATTATGGCCAATCGTGATTTCAAAAACTGTGATATATATGATGATAACCACGGCATAAAATATTGCGATCAGTCGTGGTTTCTAAAAGCGTGGTATGCATGATGATAACCGCGGTATAAGATATTGTGGCCAGTCGCGGTTTTAGAATCCTCGATTTGTATAATGATAATTAAGATATCAATTATACCTGTTGTTGCAGATCCATGATATAAGTAAAGCAATATCCTGTCTGCATTTTTTTTGTTTTCTTTACTAAATCCACAGCTATCTCTTTAATATCACGGATATAATATTTAATCTATTATGCTTCACTCAATTTTTTTATATTAATGCCGTTAGCAATCGACAATACGAGGAGAAAAGAATTGACATATTATCTATATATACTTTCTCGCTAAGTCGATCGGCTAAATTGTAATGTCGATACCAATAATGAAACAAGTTGACCTTTTCATTATCTCCTTAGGCATCAAATAGACTAGAGAAAGATAAATTAAGTTTAGTTGAATTGAGCGATGTGGTTGGTACATTACGATATAAACTAATTCATCTTTTTCTAGTCTGTCTAGGGCCTTATATTTTATAATCAAGTGTTTTTAATTCAAGTCTCTTTCGGAATCTGTTTTGATTTGTTTTCTTTTCTATTAAGAACTTGTTTTAGTTACCTCATTATTCTACGCAGTATGCTTTATTCTTTTAAATCCTTTTGGATTAATTTTATTTCTTGACTTTGTTTACCTTGATAAGTGAATAGATACTTAAAGGGAGTTAGGTCTCGATATATATAAATAGTTAGATCGACGTATAGATAGATAAGTAGGTAGGTAGATCCACGGAAAAAAATTTACAGTACAGCACCAACATAGCGCGGTGTGATTTTAGTAACCGCAGTTTGCGGCGGTTTTTATTTACCGCGGTAATCAATAACCACGGTGCACACGTTTATAACCGAGGTTTCATATGAAGTGATTATTGCCGGTTTCGTAAACCGCAGTGTTGATGTTACTAATCGTGGTTATATATACTGCGGTTATTGCCGGTTTCGTAAACCGAGGTACAAATGTTCATAACTGCGGTGCAGACATTGATAACCGCGGTAAAATATACCGCGATGAACCTATTTGTAAAAGAGGTCTTAGAAATACAAATGGAATGTGTAAAGACAAAGGAGATGTTGTGCCCTTGTATTTCGAAGATATTTTTATAAAAATATGTTTAGGGCTTAGTCATGGAAAAAGTGGCTTAAGATATTTATAATGGAACTTTTAAAAGTTCATTGCACAGTCCTTCGAAGGACAACTCATCTGAGTTTTGCAGAAGTTCACGTGAATCTAAGTATCATGGCTCAGGTATGCGATTCAGGTGATATATGAAAAATCGTGCCAAACCGCGGTTTCTGTTAATTGCGGTTTTATGTGATAGCGGGAGTCAGACCATTTATGCATCCCTAAAATCCGTCTCAAATCGCGGTTAACAGAAACTACAGTTTCAAGAGATATTTTTGGGAAATTTTTTCCGTGGAGATAAATATTTAGATAGGTAGTTACATAGATCGATAGTTAGATAGATAGATAGTTTCATAGGTAGTTAAATAAGTAGATAGATAAAAATTAGATAGTTAAATAGGTAGATAGTCAGGGAAATAGCTGAGCAGGTCGATAGGTAGGTACTTAAGTAGGTATATAGGTTGTTAGATATATAGATAGGTAGGTAGATGGATACCCAAAAAAAATTTTGCAGAAAATCTCTCCAAAACGCGGTCTTTGAAACCGCGGTTTTAGTCGGTCTTTTGCATACGCAGGAGTCAGACCATCAATGCACTCTTCGAATACCGCCAATAAACGCGTTCTTGGAAGTCACGATTTTTTCCGATTATTCACATGTGGATTGATGGTCTGACTCCTTCGTATGCAAAAAATCGGCCCAAACCGCGGTTCCATAGACCGCATTCTGTCGCGATTTTTTCAGAATTCTTTTTTTCGTGGGTATAAGATGATCATGTCAGTGTTTTCTTACTAAATTTTAATACTCGAAAAAACATTTTTAGTAGGAAAGTACTCGTACGCTTTTATATTATCTAGGAAGTTTTTCCAATAATAATACAAAGGATAAAAGAAATAAATGGAACTATTGCGTAATTTCAGTAAAAACAAGTGAAATGAGCTGATTGCGTATGAATTTATTTTAAATCTTTAGAATGTGAGAAAAATTATACATCAAATACACCGCAAATATTCATCCTAACCATAACTGTATGTGTTATTTTTTCTACAAACCATTTTCTATATATGAGTGTATTGCAACTTTTTGGTGTGATTAGCGCAGTAACTTTTATTCTCATAGATTAGTTTAAGTCATTTTTCTGTATGTTACTCCTCTTAGAATAGTCCACCGTAGTACAAAAAATTCCAGCTCTCTGTTTCATGCCGTTGGTCACTTATAAGACCTGTACTATGAAAAAATTGTATATTCAATGAAGACATACTAAGAAAAAGGGTAAAAATATGGCTAATAGCCTATTTTGTGCAACCTGAGATGATCTATTTAATGATAGGACTTTTATTTTTTTCTCTTCTTCTTGTCACATCTATTCACTCGTAGTAATTAATTACAAATACTCTGTCTTTTTTGTGTAGAATCATCTTATTTTTAGATATGCTTCGTCAAGTAAAGTTGGAGGAAAATAGAAGTAGATAAAAGAAAGACAACTGAAATACCAATAAAATAATAAGCAAAATTCCTTCTGATTCACTGCGCTTTCCGGTGAAAACAATCGATTATTTCTTGGAAATCTGAATTTGATTCACCTTATAGAAAAAAAATTTTGAAAATTACTATATTAATAACTTCTGAATGGCTTCTTGTTTGTCACTCAAATTTTCACTGCAAATATACCTCTCAGACATAGCAGAAGCCAGGTAGATATATGCGAAAATATTCCTTTCACAATCTAACTATTTGCTTAGATACGTACATATGTGATCTATTATTTCCTAAACTAGCGATTCTCAGAGTTTTGTAGAGCCCAAGAAAAAGTCTGCCAAGGTTTAAATCCGGAAGCCATCATAAGGCAAGAAAGACAAGCCATAGAGCATAATAGCACAATATTTGGCAAGCAAACAATATTGCAAAAATATGCTCACCTATGGACTACATGGTAAAAAAAATTATCGTAATCCAATTTAAAATAGAGTAGGAAATTAAGAATCTCTATGTCGAAATCCTACTCGAAAACTCATAGTTCCGTATGTTAAAAACTCTACGAAGGGATCACGTCTGTCGAGCATGTACTTTTACAAGATACTCTGAAATATGTATCCAAACTATGCTAATAGTCCCAACTCGTGAACCTTTCTCTAGGTTGTTGTAGATGGTACCTAAAAATCCAAAGTCTCTAGACGGAGATTTGGTTTCAGACATCTGTACTAGGTTTTGAAGAATAACTGAGGTGGTATTCGGAATCAACCTGTTGAGTTGTATCAGACTATATATGAAAAGATTTTTTTTTGTGCAAGTCAGTTTTTGATAGAATTTGATGGGAACAAACGGATACAGGACTTTTACCGGTAAATTCAGTTTTGGACACTCATATTACGCTTTGAAAAAAGGCTAAGGGGAAATTCAGAATGAGCGTATCAAACCATACCGAATGGTATATAGTGCAGCATATTTTTCTTAAAAACAATTTTCTGAGCGATAAAACTCAAAACTTTTCTGAGAAATAACATTAAATTTCATACCATGTGATTTCATGGTTGTCATAGGACTACTTGTCGTAACTTTCGAGGAAATTCCAACATCAGATATAACATGTGGCTGGCCAGATATTAGGTCTGAATTGAAAGGTGGTTTAAGAAGTTCATAAGGAGGTTGCATTTGTTGTAAATGAATAGTATATAAATCTTCCGCTGGACTATGTTTATCTATCACACTGAAATAACTACCAGGCATAAGAAGAATTTCATTTTCATCTGGATATTGCGAATGATTACGAATAGCTCTGCCATTTATACAATCTATCATAAACATGGTACGTTTACCACATCGTCCAAGAAATTGATCTATCTGGCCCATTTTGGCGGTACAGGAGGTGAAACCCCACCAGACATTTTTTTCTCTATATTGATCACTAACATCATCACGAATGCCTCTCCAAATGATTCCTTTGTATGATGGCAATTTAAACAATGCGGTAAGAATAAGTTTGAGATACGGGAACCATGGCTTGAGAAGATCTCTTTTTTCTGCTCGAAGTATTTTGTTAAAAACAGTGCATAAATTGTTATCCGAATCTGGCCACTGCATCGTATAGAGAAGAATAGCAGCTGATTCATCTTGAGTAAGGTTATCCTTTGGCTCGCTTGAGTTATGTTTGACTATCCATATATTCCTGTCAAGATCTTTCACAAACTTTTCAATACATTCGTTCCCGAATAACTCTTTAGTTTGTTTGTGATCTACTAAATTTTTAATTGGTTGCATAGATTCTTCAAGAGATACCAGTTGTTTTTCTTCATAACCTTCGATAGGTTTCAGAAACTTGTTCGGCTCTTCCTTTCCATCAAGAAAACGACGTGATACTTGATCATTAACTTGTATTGCCATTACTAAATTCTATATATATATATGACGGCAACATGATTTTTAAGCTTTATTTTGTTTCTTACTCGTATAATTGATATAATTTATTCGATTTGTATTGTAATAGTAAAGAAAAACAGCAAAGAGTTTCGTTTCATATGTATGATGAAATCATATAATCATGAGAAGAGAACGATGAAGTTTTTCTTATCTCTAGTCAACAATGATATGCAGGAGTGTCATGAACGGTAGATAATTCTTTGTTTCAATCTTTTGTCACTTCGCGACATTTTTGTTGATATGATAAGATCGCTTGCACGTGTTTTTAAAAAGTATAGAAATGGTTTATAACTATTTTTATTATTATATCTTCATTTCTTTTTTTTTTCTAACTATAAGATGAATATAGAAAATCATTTAATAAAATACATAATCGAAATTTTCGTTTTCAAACGATAGCAATATGTTTAAAATATTTTTTTTTCACAAAATACATATAACATCAACATATTCATTCAAAAAATATATAATTTCGTTTATCATACAAATGTTTTTTTTTTCTATTATTAATGCAACGTATAAAACATGAACAAAAAATAACTACATACAATAAAACAAAAAAAAATATCTACTTGTATTTTTACTATTTAAACATTTCTTTAATAAGTTTATCAATTGTTTGATGATCTAAACGATGTACACCAGATAAATGTCTTCGAATACTTTTTCGAGTAATTTCTTGTATTAAACATGGTGTATTTATAATATCATGTCTTGTTGATAATGGACATTTAACCTTATGATGTGGATTATATAATGTTGATGGTGTATCATTAATAGATGAAAATAATTTTGTTTCATATGGATTTTCATGATGAATAATTGCATGAACAAGACGCATTGATATTTCATTTTTAAAACCATGTTTGGAATGAAAATGTTGATAAAGACATATTTTTTTATTAGCATTTTTTGTTGGTGAACATAATTGATGTTGATGATATGCTTGAATTAAACCAAATGCACCATCAAATGTTAATGGACATTCACCAGAATAAGAACGATATGTTATGGATCGTTCAAATTTCTTCTTAGAAATCTATTTTAATTACAAAAAAAAAATTATTTAAAAAATTTTTAATTTTTTCATACTTTTTTCTTTTGTTTTATTTTATAATCTAAATCATCATCTTTATTTGTATATTCAATAGAATCAGTTTCTAAAAGTAAATTGATTTTTTTTAAATTTAAAAAATATTTTTGTTTTTTTTTACCTTCATCACTTGATGTTTCTTTTATTTTAATATTAAAATCTAAATAAATATTAATAATTATGATATCTATATTTTTATTATAAAATATTTTACTTTCACTATTTTTCCATGGTGTTATTTCATTCCACCATTCAATTTCTTTTTTATATCTAAATTAAAAATAAAAGATTAAATTATTTTAAAATAAAAAATTTTTTTACATTTTTGATTCAATTGTATCATTTTCATCTTGATTAGAATTATAAAAATTTTTCTCTAATGTATGATGTTCTTCATGATTTGTACATTCTTTTAAAAGATCAGGAACATTTTCTTGTTCATCATTATCGGAATCTAAAGTAACAGCTAAATAATAAATCAATTATATATATTTTTTTGTTTTTATATTTCACTCTTCATATACTTGAAGATGATTGATTCATTTGTTCTTGTTCGTCTGATATTACTGTTTCACTTGTTTGATGAGATAACCAATGTCTGTAACATAACATATGTCGACAATGTGTTTTACAAAGAAAAACAAGTATAGGTGGAGAACCCAAAACAGGAAAACAAGTTGGTTGTGTACAATATCCTCGTCCACAAAACATTTTTATAAACAATTAGATGTATATATCACGTGTTTTTTCTTCCATTCTATATATATATAGTCTTATGAGAATCGAAGACGGACGATAGAAAGAAAAAAAAATATGTATACGTCGTATCGAAGTTACACTGGCCGACGAAGTTATCTAAATTTTATTTAAACAACTCTACAACACTTTAGCGGACTGAAAGTTCTGCAGCTGCTAAAGCGAATCTCAAAAAGTACTTCCTGCTGATTTATGCACTACTTTAATTTTGTACTCATAAAGAGAATCACTCATACAAAAACAACTTGAACGCTAGTCAGACTCAGATATTCACTCTAAATATATATACTATGATATCAATATCATCAATTATTTGATAATTTTTGATATTTAGTTGATTTCAGATAACTCCGTCGGCCGGTGTAACTTTGATATGACACTATTTCTTTAAATCACTGTTTTGGTCTAATACTAACGCATTTATATTTTAAAGTTCAAGTTCATGTTCTTTTATAACAAGTACATAAAAATTCTACATTCTGATATATTATTGTATCCAACTATTTATGAAATATTCTTTATTCTATTTGTACAATAGATTAGTTGGAATTGAATATATATGTATCTGTTCTTCTTCTTATTCACATAAAGTTTTATTAAATAATTCTCTTTTATTTTTGTTACGCCGTTACACTAAAACAAGAATAAAAAAACCGAAAACAAACAAAATAAATATCAATAAATATATATATATAATTTCCACTGTATTAACTTTGTTTTTTGTCTTCATTATACAATAATAACTCGTTCTTCAAGTAAATTTCTTTCATCATCATCATCATTAATATCATCATCATTATCATCATCATTGAGTCTTAATTCTTGTCCAGTAGTTGTTGGTGGTTGGGAATGATGAATAAATTCTGTTAATGTTCTTTCTGTACATTTAGCAATAAAACGTATTAATGGTCGAACATCTCCATCATTAGCTTGATCTAAATATGAATAATAAGCTAAACGTTCAGATTTTTTTATAATAACAGGTGGAAAACCAGATCTCATTAAAATTAAATTCATTAATAAACGTCCTGTACGACCATTACCATCAATAAATGGATGAATATAAACAAATTTATAATGTGCTATAGCAGCTAATTCAATAGCATGAAGATCTCGAGTATCTTCCAATGAATTAAGCCAAATAAGAAAATCTTTAAGATAACCTGGTACATCATTAGCTGCAGGTGGAGTAAATGATCCAACATAAACTTGATGTTTACGTAATTTTCCAGCTTCAATTGGATCAACAAAACCTAATACTCGACGATGGATTTCAAATATATCTTCAAGTGTTATTGAACCAAGACGATTTACTAATGTACAATTAACATATTGTAATGCTAAATCAAGACCAAGTACTTCTTGTTGTTCAATAAGTGATTTACCACCAATAGCCATACGTGTTTCAACAATATGTCGTGTTTCTCGAAGATTTAATGTATTACCTTCAATTGCATTTGAATGATATATATGTAAATAATAAGCATCACGTTTAGCACGTCGTAAATATGGATTTGTATCAGGTATACGATAAAGTTCTTGTAAAAGATTATCAATAAAAGTAAAATGTTTTTGATCAATTTCTTCAACTAATGGTAGTGTACGTTTTTTTAATTCTAATGCACGTGGATTTGTTGGTTGTCTAACAAGTGCACGTGTATATAAATTTTCTGCACGTATTAAATCTTGATTATGATATTCAAGAAATTGTCCATATTCAACAAGTATTTCAGAATTATATGGATCAAGTGTTAAAGCATGTTCAAAAACTTTTCGTGCTTTTTCAAATTTATTTTCATTTATTAAACGAAGTGCTAAATGAAGGGCAGTTTCAGCTTCTTGTCGAAGATCTATATAATAGGGAAAAAAAAAGAGAGAAGATTATTATTTTATTTCAAGAAAAAAAAAATTAAATTATTTTTACCACTAGAAATATTTTTTTGTTTTGATTGATCTTTAGTATATTTTCGTTTTGTATTTAAAGAATCTTGTTGTGGATAATGTGCTTGTAATTCATGATTATTTGATGATGAACATTGTAATGATGTTGAATCTGATGGAAAAAATATATGACTAGTTGAAAGTAAACTAAGCGATGATGATGATGATGATGATGATGATATTAATGATGATGTTTTATTAAATAAAATAGGTATTAGAATATTAATAATAATAGAAGTAAAAAATGAAAGAAGAAGAAATAAACATAATGTTGTTAAATAATGACGAAAATCTATTGAAGAACATCGTTCAATAAGACGATGAATAATGTGTCGTATAATAATTGGATAAAATAATGACATTTAATATTCGATAATTTTGATGTTTTATTTGAAAACATTGTATATAACGTCAAAAAAAAGGCGCGTGAATATTTAGTCACATAAAGACCATTTATATTCAGATAATATATATTATAATTCTAGAAAATAACAAAAGTATTTATTTGAATAATACTATTGTTTTTCTTATGAAAGAATTTTATCTAATTTAATAACAAAAAAGAAGAAACAAACTAATTATGTTGTTTTATTTATTTTTTCTTGTTCAAATAATTCTTGTATTTGTTGTGTTGCTGTCATTTGTGGATATTCTATTTCAATAAGATCCTTATCTGGATATGTTCTTGTTGTTCGATCAATTGATTTATTTGTAAATGGTGTCCATATACCTTGTATTGATGGTGAATCTGTATGCATTTGTTTTATTAATCTCCATTGTGGATCACCTTGTTGTGTTAATAATGAATTAATCCACCAATTAACTTGTTCACGATTACTATTTGATAGTGGAATCCATTGACGATCACCACTTAAATATTCTCCAATTAAATTTGGTGGACGATGACGACGTGGTTGAATATAAATAACAACATATGGATGTTGTCGAGCAAATTTTGTTAAATCATTAGTAATCCATTCTCGTGTACCATATGATGAACGAAATTCTTTACATACTTGAATAGTTAAACGTTGTAATTGACAAACATATCGAGAACCAATACCATTTTGAAGACGAGTAGATATATATTTTGCTGGAATTATTTCATCAAGTGAATGAAAATAACGAATTGATTGAAACGGTAATAAATTAAAACGACGAAATAATTGTGACATCTAAATAAAACGAACAACGAATAAAATCAAAAAAATCTAGCGTATTTTTTTTGTATGTGAAAAATAGCAATATGTGTACAAATTAACAACAGGAAAGTTTACTAATGGTAAAAACAGTTGATCAATTAAATGAATGAAATTATACATGACAGATGGCATTAGTTGTTGCATCCATTTCTGTTGTCTTTAATATGAGACATCACCACTAGAGCTGGTTCCACTACATGTACCTTCAGTGGCTGAAATCATATCTTTGTTATATTATTCAGAGATTTTATATTAATATAAATTTAAATGAGATAGAATTTATGAATAGTTTTGATTTTTTTTTGATATAGTAAATCGAAGATTTTATAATGATTAAATTAATTTATTAAAATAATAATTGATATTACAAAATCTTCGAAAAATATTATTAATGATTATTCAGCAAAAACTACTTATGCATATAAAAATAATTAAATTCACTAAAATATTCTCAAAAAACTAGTAATCGATATTGATATAGATTTTTATAAATATTATTAAATTTTTTTTTTAAATCTTGAGAAATTTCTTCTAAATTAAAATCAATTAATTCATTAGACCGGATAATATATAAATTAAAATGAAATCGATAAAGTAGTATTAAATGACTAGAAATTAATGATGAAAACCAATCATAATACTTAAGATTATCTATTATATTTAAATTTTCTCTAATTGTTCGAGATATTTTTAAATATTCAATATTCGGTACACATAATAAATAATCTTCTAATATATTATCATCCCATGGCCATTCATCATAATTCATATTTATTATTAATTTTTTAAGATTATTATGTAATACAATATTTGATTGTATTTTTGTTTTTATAAATAATTTAAATTTAAAAAAATATAAATTTGGACATGCAGAAAGTATTGATGTATAAATAAGTATATTAATATCGTTTAATTTTAAAAAACGTAATGTTAATGTTTGTGTCCATATATGTATTGTACATGCTGGTTTCATTCGTGATATATAACAATATTTTAAATTAGGAAATGTATTTGAAAAAATTTTTCGACGTAATATTGACATATAATATGGATGAACTTTATAATTAATTGATATATATTCAAGATTAGGTAAATTATATGTATTTAATTGTGATATTAAATCATCTGTAATATAATCCAAAATAAGACGATGTATATTAGGAAAATAATTTAATTTCTCATCAAATTTATTATCAATAATTAATGTACGAATATATGGATATGAAAGAATAGATAGATCTTTATTATTATTTGTTGAATAAATAAGATGATTAACAGATTGAATTAAATAATTAAAATGATAATTAAGATTATAGAATGATTGAAAAAGTTCTCGAGTATTTAAATATTTAAATAATTCAATAATTAATTCATTAGGTAAAGATTCCAATATAAACATTTTATTAAGTCTATATATACCTAATCTAAAAAGTAAAATATTATTTTACTATTTATTTAAATTGAACAAAACAAAAAAATTTCATGAAATAATATATTTACATAAGATCTTGATGAACTATCAAAAATAATTTATTAAAAAATAAAAATAAAAGTCGAATCACGAATGTTTTTCTTGTCTTTTTTTTTTCAGTTGTAAAATAATATTTCATTTCAAATAATATCCATTAATTCTCTATCAATAATAAGTTGAGCATTATATTGTCCTTTATATACATTAATAAAATCATTTTGAATTTGAATTAATTTATTTTTATTCATATTTGGAATTAATTTTTCATTATTTGATAAATGAATATAAAATTTAATTTTTTTTAATAATGGTAAACGATATGTTATTATTGATTGTAGCCAATCATAATTTTCAAGATATTCAAAAAGATTTTCTGAATAATTTTTTCGATGGATTTCAATATATTCAACATTAGGTACACATGATAAATAATCACTTAAAATATTATCATCATTAAACCATTCAGATTCATAAAATTCAATTACGATATGTTTAAGTTTATGATGTAATTGAATATTTGTTGATGTTGATATATCATTTGATGAATATAAACCAAACTTAAAATAATATAAATTTGGACATGATACAAGAATTAATTTATATATAGATAAATTAATAAATTGTATTTTTAATATATGTATTGATGGTGATTGTGTATGATCTGGAATAGTTATTAATGTTTGTTTATCATATAAAATTTCACAAGATTTTAAATAATGGAAATCATTTGAAAATATTCTTTTATGTACAAGATTCATTTCATACATATTATATGTATAAAAAATTGAAAGATCTTCTATATATGGTATAATATCACCTTTTATTTCTTCTAATAATTTCGGTAATGGATTATTTAATTTAAGACGATGAAGATTTTGAAAATATTTTAAATTTAAAGTTATCCATGGATCAATAATTAATGTATATACATAATATGAATATATTTCATTATTTATTTTTGAAATATTTGATGAATTTATATGATATATAAGTTGAAGATGTTGAAATGATTTTAATATTTGATTTAATCGATAATTAAGATTATAAAATGATCGAAATAAATCCCGAGCATTAAGAATTTTAAATATATCATTAAGTAATTCATTTGGCAGATCTTCTAATCGAGATATATATTTACTCATTATCTAAAAAATAATTATATACAATTATAAATTTAATCTTTTTCTAACAGTCATCTATGAAAAACTAAAATCTAGGTACTTTATTCAATTATCTATACAAATAAAACCTCGAATTTGTACCTGCTCGCACCCAAAAATCTCGTTTATATCAAATTTTGATCTAAAAATAATGACTGTACAGGCGACTTGACATTCCCATCTATATGGATGTAACCGCCCATACATAACTTATTTGCGAACTTCTATCTAATCCATCTATGCATTTGTAATAATACCCCATACAATTGTATTTTGAATTAAATCGAATGTAATTGAACTCTGACCGTTGGGAAATCTTTCAGTGAATTGGTTGTGTATCTTCTCATCGGAATTATTCGAATCATGATAAACTAACTATTTCAAATTCTTCCATTAAATATATCAAACTATATCTGTATCTTGAGAAATTTATTGAAGTTTGTTGATATTAATCTACAAAAACAAACATTTACATTAACTATAATGAAAACTAATAAATTTTACAATTATTCATATATAATAAGTCGAGATTGATATTGATTATGATGATTATTTAAAAAAATTTTTTCAATTTGATTTAATATATTTTCAATAAATGATTCAATAAATATATTTGATCGAATAATTTTAAAATAAAAATAAAATCGTTTAATTGATGATAAATATAAAGATATTTTTGATGCTAACCAATCATATTGAAGAAGAAAATCTTGAATTTTTAAAATAAATATTGATCGATAAATAATTAATTTTTCTAAATTTGGTACACAGGATAAATAATTATCAAATACATGATCATCCCAAGGTACAATTACATCAACAATATCAATTACTAATTTTTTAAGATTTTTATGTTTTTCAATATTTAATATAGATGTATCTGAACTAAAAATTGATAATTGAAAATATACTAAATTTGGACATGCTGTTAAAATAGCTTTATAAACTATTGAAGTAATACAAGATATTTTTAATATACGTAATGATGGTAATGATGTCCATTCATCTGCTGTTGTTAATATATCTATTTAAATCGAATATTATTATTTAGGTTATACCAAAAGTAGTGATCTAAACACCTTATTTTCCTTTTTCATGAATAGATCGAGGATTTCTATGTTACTTGAGGCATTTTTGCATTTTACTTTAATATTACTTAATACATTGTATTAGAAAAATAAAATGTATCACAAGAAGTAGTGTGAAAAGCTCTACAAAATATCAGAGATCGCATCCAATAGCAACTATCTGCAATACAATTACTATTTTTGGTATAATCTAACTATGAAATATAGAAAAAAACATACCTAAATGAGATATTGATAAATATTTTAAATTTGGTAATATATTTGAATTTAATTGTATTAATACTCGTTTTAATGGACACTCTAATTTAAGATAATATATATTTAAAAATTTTTTAAGTTCGATATTTATTGCACGACCAACAATTAATGTATGAACATATAATGGAAATATATGATTATTATCTATTTGATTATCAATAAAAAATTCCATATGATAAATAAGATTAAGATGATGAAATGATTTAATTAATATATTAAAACGATAATTAAGATTATAAAATATACGAAATAATTCACGAGCATTAAAATATTGAAAAATTTCTAAAAATATTTCATTTGGTAAAGATTCAAATTGACATAGATTATTATTCATTTTAATATATATCTACAGAGATAAAATAAAAAGATTCAGATTATATTAAATATTCATACAATCTCTTAGTCTTTATTCAATATTTATTTCTTTTAATATTAATAGTTCTAAAGAGATAGCTATCCACTCGCAAAATATTAAATAAATAAGCATGAAAATCGATTTAAATTTTAAAAAAAATTCTTTTTGCTAGACAAGTTGCCCTATAGAACGAATTTCTCTTATCTCATTCCATCCCATCTCTGAAGTAGTGTTATGAATTTTCTGAAAATACTCTTCCATTCGTTTCAATATATTTTATATATTAGAATGTTCCATTGTTCAACGGCAGAAATATTTACAGTCTACGACAAAAGTTTTACGAATTATTTTGTTCAAAACGATATGTTGAAGAAATTCAAATAGTCAATGAAGAGCTCTATCTAATACATTATATATCAGGATTTCATCGATAGATAATGTAAGTAAGGTTTCTAAAAAACTGGAAATCCTATTTTTTGTGGAAATCTTCAGAATTTTACGCTCTTTAATATAGCATTATTACAAAACAATTTCCACAAAGTCTTCTAGAACCTGAAAAAATACGTTTTTGAGTTTTTTAAAAATCTTACTCACATAATCCATCGATGAAAATCTGATATAGCTCTTTATTGGCTATTCGAATCACTATTTGCATTTATTTTTTATTGCAGGCTGTTAGATTAATTTTCGAATGAATAATTCGATTATTAATATATAAATAAATCTATAAAAAAAAAAAACACGAAAATATATATTTTTATAAAATAAAAATTACGATAAATATTAAATTAAATATAAACTAAAATTTTCTAAAAAAAAAAGAACATATTATCGAATAAAAAGTTGACATTGATATTGATTATTATGAATAATTTGAAAATTTTCATGCATTTGTTTAATCATATTTGTTTTTTTATTTTCATCAAATTCATTTAAATTATTCATATATAAATAAAAAGTAAATCTTTTAAGTAATAGTAAATAATTAATAATTATTGATCTAAGCCAATCATAATTAACAAATGATTCTACTACTTTTGAATCAAATATTGCTAAATGAATACTAAGACGTTCAAGATTAGGCACACAAGATAAATAATTAATCATTACACCATTAATCAAATTAGGTATTATATCAACAATTCGTATAATCATTCGTTTAAGATTAGTATGAATAATAATATTCGAAAAACCTCTATAATATGCTACTATACTTATATCAAGAAATTTCAAATTAGGACATGATGATAAGATATCTAAATAATTTCGCGAATTACTACAGCCAAGCGTTGAAATATTTAACGTTGGGAATGATATATATGGATGTGTTGTTTTAAATATACCTATTTTAATTCATAAAAAGAAAATTAAAAAATAAATCTATTTAATATTTATACCTGCATCGCTTAATGTAAGATGTTCTAAATGAGGTAAAATATTTGAATTTAATTGTGATAATTTATTCTTTGAAATATTTTGAATTTTAAGACGATGAATATTTGGAAATTGATTAAAATTAATATCAATATCAGAATCAACAATTAATGTATAAACATAAAAACGAAATATATTATTTGTATTATCATTAGATGTTTTTATTTCATAAACAAGATGAAGTTCATCAAATAATTGAATTATTTGATTTAAACGATTATTAAGATTATAAAAAGCTTGAAATAAATCATGAGCATTAAAATATTGAAATATTATTAATAAAATTTCATTAGGTAATAATTCTAATCGAGAATAATTACTTTTCATTGCATTCATATTACTCTAAAAAGAATAAAAGAAAAATTTGATCATAACTAAGAGTTATTAAAAGTAATTATCAACAATAAAACGATTATAAACCCTATTCTGTGAAACTCATATATTTGATGATGGAAAATATAGCGTGTATATTATTAATCGAAATTTTCCGATTCTCCCCATCTCTCTTTTTATGCATACAAATCCAGGTTAATAGGTTTCTTTAGTGATAGGAGGAGGGGAGAGATTTTTTGAAAGGCACGTTCTTCTAGTAGCACATATCAAAAGTCAACGGGTGCATTTTCCTATTAATGAGAAGGATGTTTATTCAAGAGTAATTTCCTATTCGAATCGAAACTAAAACAAAGCTTAGTTGTACAGATATCAATTAATACCATATTTCATATACTATCATTTCATTCTATCAAAAATATAATACATAACATCTGTAGCTCTTTTATTGGATAATCTAATATATATATGTGTATACTCTTTTTAATACATACTTGGATAATATCTAATAATAGACTGTTGCAAACTTTATCGATCATATTCTCTACTCATATTGTAACTTTAGGTTATTTCTTTCAATTTTCTATATTAATTTAATAGCATTAAAATCAAAATTTGATTATTTGTAAATCAAGAGCTATATTTTATTTATCGACTCATTACTCTATGCTAAACTAAACCAAGAAACAGGAGAATTCGTTCTATCCGAAAATATTTTTCGACAGTTAATAAAGGCAAAAACTGAGGACGGTTAAAACAAAATTAAATTGTATTTTTTTTACATATATATATCTAAAAAACAAAAATATATTTAAATAAATAATAAAAATAACATTCGAGTTTATCATCATATTAATTTCATTCAATTTTATATATCACAAAACCATATAAAATATTCTTTAACATGTTAAATTAAAAAATAATTTCGATTGATATCGATCATTATGTACATATTTAAAATTACTTTTTATATCATCAAAACAATAATTAATTGTTGTATCAAATTCTGTATTATACCACATTTGAAAATAATAATTAAATCGTTTAAGTAATGGTAAATAACGATTAATTAATGATGCATACCAATCATGTTTTATATATTGTGGAATATTTAATTGTAAAAAATCTTGTTTAATAGAAAGTTGTTCAAGATTAGGTACACATGAAAGACATTTATCAATAGAATAATCATTATTTAATTGAATAAAATCTACAAGTTTTATTATCATTCGTTTAAGATTATAATGTGGTTTAATAATAATAGATATTTGATTTGTTATTAATTGAAATTTAAAAAAATTTAAATTTGGACATAAAGATAGAATAATATTATAAATAGATAGATCGATCGTACCGACTTCTAAGTTATATAATAAAGGAAGTTGTGTAAAATTATGATTGGTTGGTATGACATTACCTAATGATATATAACAAGATTTTAAACATGGAAAATCATTTGAAAATATTTTATTATATAAAATATCTGCAGAATTACAAGATAATTTTTTAATAAATAAATATTCTAAATATATTAGTTTATGAATATTTAATTGTTTTAATAATTGATCTGTTAACCATATGATTTTTAAATGACGAATATGTGTAAAATGATTAAGATAAATATCGATTGAAGAATGAATAATTAATGTATCAATAAATGGAATAAGATCATTATTTTGTATATAAGTATTATCCCAAAGTTTATAACAAAGATTATTTAAAGATTGAAGAAGATTATTAAAACGTATATTAAGATTATTAAATGCATAAAAAAGATCTTTTATATAAAAATATTGAAATATTTCAATAAAAGTTTCATTTGGTAAGAATTCGAATTTTGATAAATTATTATTCATTATTATTAAATATTAATCTGAAAAAAAAAATATTATTATTTTATACTAATTCTTTATATAAAGATAATAATTTTTATAATTTTGAAAAATATTTTGAAAATTTTTTTTTATCTGACATATATATTGATTAAGTTTATATTGATCAATTTGATGAGAATTTAATAAATGAATATAAAATATAAATTGTTTAAGATATGGTAAAGATATTTTAATAATATTTTCAATCCAATTAAATTGAATTAAAACATCACATTTGTCTGAAAGATATATTGATGGTTGTATATATAAATATTCTAAATATGGTATTAAAAAGAAAAATGTTTCAAATATTTTATTATCTATTGGCCATATATGATTATTAAAAACAATTTTTAATTTTTTAAGATTTTTATGTTGTTGATTATTTAATGATGTATAATCTAATTGAAATAAAGATAAATGAAGAAAATATAAATTTGGACATGCATTTAAAATAGGTATATGTATAAGTGAATCATATGATGATATATGTAATACACGAAGTGATGGTAATTGTTTCCATGATAATTGACGAATTTCATATGATGGTAAATATACAGTTGTTAAATAGCATGATTTTAAATAAGGAAATTTATTTGAAAATATCATTTCATGAAATGTATATGTTGTATAAAAACATCGAGGTGATATAAGAGATATTGTTTCTAAATGAGATCCTTTTATCATAATTTCCGATATTTGATCATATTTTGAATTAAATAAAATTAAACGACGAACATTTATATATCGTGATAAAGTAAATATAATATCACAATGTACAATCAATGTATAAACACGTGAAGCAAATAAATCATCATAAAAATCATTTTTTAATGTCGATAAAACAAGACAAAGTCTAGTTAAAGATTTCAGAAGAATATTAAATCGATAATTAAGATTAAAAAAACTATAATATATTGTTCTAGCATCAAGATATTTAAATATATCAATTATTAATTCATTTGGTAAATCTTCAAATTGAATTAAATTATCCATTATATACAGAAAAAGAAAGAGATAAATATTTATCTAAAAAAAAAAGGGTAAATATTATATCATTCTATAAAAAAAAAACATTTAATAATATAAAAAAAATGATATTTCACTGCAAATCATATGTTACAAAATACTCACTATTATTTTCAAAAACAAAAATTTACTAAAAAAAAATTTCATTTCTTATTTTTACTTTGTTTTGATGTATATAAACAAAAATAATCTTCTCTTAATGTACATTCTATACAAGAATAACATGGATGAATATTTTTTATTATATTAATATTAATATTTTCATCTTTATTTGGTGATTCAATAATATGACAATCAAAACGATTTAAATAAATTAAATAATTTGATATAAATATAATTAAATCAATAAATGATCTTGTACATAAACGTAAATCTATATATTTTATATTTGGTATTAAATATAAAATTTTAACTATATCATAAACATATGTTGAATTATGTGATTGTATAAAAATAAATTTTTTTAATGGATGATTTAATATTATCGGTAAAGATGATATATTTAAATCATATTCATTTATAATACGTACTTGAAAATAAGTTAAATTAATACATGATTGAAGAATTAATGGTATTATATTTATATTTGGAGAATTTATAGAAATTGATCGAAGACATGGAGATTGAGACCATGATAATATATCATGAATATCTATTATACCTAAATCAATATAACGAAGAAATAAAAATTGATTAGAAAATATTTCTGTAGCTAAATTTTTTTTTGATTGGGAATTAAATGTTATTGGTAATGAGAGATAAACAAGATTTGGTAAAATATCAGATCGAATTTGTATTAATTGATTTTCATTAGCTAAATTTAATCTTAATGAACGTAAATTACTAAATGGATATAAATTAATAATATCTAATGTAACAATAACAATACGAATAATTTGTTTAGAAAATAAAATACATTCATATGAATCTTTTTTTGTTAATATTAATGATAAATATTTAAGAGATTTAATAAGTTGATTAAAACGTTTATTTAAATTCCAAAAAACATTTGATAAATCTTGAATTTTTGTATAATTAAATATTTCTATAATTAATTCATTTGGGAGATCTTCTAATAAAGTATACATATCTAAAAATATAGAAATTTTAGATGAAGAAAAATATATAAGAAATATTGACTTTCCTAGTAGGCACTTTTCTCCGATATGTAGCACATCGTACGTCATAGAGACATGTTCAACTCAAATATACAGTAGGATTTTCTTTACGAAATTCTTTTTTGTGAAGTCATCCATTTTATAAATCATGTATTTCAGAGAGAAAACAGTGAAATAAAATGCTTTTTCATGGATCGATAGTCTCAAAGATGTATTACAAAAAGTGCTCTTAGAATTTTCAAATTTCACGCTTCGTTAATTTTTTGTAAGTGCGTTTTTGAGTATTCATACCTGTGGACATCCGGGGGGTAAAGGGATAAAAACACTCAGGACTTAGGAATGCTTAATCTTGTTTTAATTTTTATTATTACATTAACAATTCATCGAACATATCCAGTAGAATTTTTTAAGAGTTTTCTTCTGGAGAACATTGTTTATATAATGTTATGCCTATTTATTAATTTTTGTTTCTATAAAAAGAATTCGATGACTAAAAGTGATTATGATCAGTCTGCAAGTTCCTAATTACTTCACTAAAAAAAAACCTAATTTTGTTACTTAAAAAAGTATATCAATTTTTATTTATATTTTTCAGTTTAAAAAAATATCATTCACTCTTCTTGTTTAGATTCATAATTTCAAAAAAAAATTCTCAAGTCATCTATTTGTTGCAAAGAGACTATCACCATTAGGTTTTACTGTATATTGAATATGATTAAAACACGGATGAATTTGACGTATAATATCAATATTATTATTTTCATAAAAACTTGCTCGTTGAGTTATTAAACAATCGAATTTTGCTAAATATTTTAATCGATTTGAAAGAATCTGTGCTAATTTAAAAAACATATCTCCAATATAACATGTAAGATATATTTGTTTTATATGTGGTATATATAATAGAATTGTATCAATTGTTTTAAAAGATAATGAATCAGAAACACATTCAAGAATAAAATATTTTAAATAATGATTAAGTGGAATAGTTGGAAGATCTATTTGTTGATTGATATCGTTTAATTGTACTTGAAAATGTTTGAGATTCGGACATGAGATAAGAATCAATCGAATAATAATTGGTTTAAAACAATAAATGCATACTGAATAAAGTGAAGGTGATAGAGACCAATTAGACATACGTATTTGACCTAAATCTACATATCGAAGAGAAGGAAATTTATTAGAAAATACATATTCAGTAAGTTTTGTTGATGATAATGTTATACATGATAATGAAATATAAAGATAAATAAGATTAGGCATAAATTCATATCGAATTTGATCTAATTGATTATCATTTACTCGATGTATTGTAAGAGATCGTAAATTAGGAAATTGAGTTAAATTTATAGCATCATATACATTATGAACTGTCAAATGAGTAATTTTATGAGCAAACATTTGCATTTATACTGGTTCATTTTTATAAAAAATAAATGATAGATTATTAAGTGATTGAATAATATAACTAATTCGTCTATTAAGTTTCCAAAAACCATAATATAAATCTCGAAGAGATATATATTCAAAAAGATCAAATAAAAGCTCATTTGGAAAATCTTCAAATAGTGTAACCATATCTAAAATACAATATAAAAATAAATATTGAAATTTTTACTATAGAAATTTGTTTTAATTATTAATTATTATATGTAAAATATTATTTGGTTTTCTTATCATTCTATCATTCTCATGCAATAAATTCAAATAAAAAATCCTTGAAATAAATATTTTTCATTTATGCATATTCATTTATTTACAGCAGATGACCATGAGTCATGAAATTTCGAGAATATGTTTTCATTGAATAGAATTATTGACTGATAAAAAAATATTTATTAGACGCTATTATAATTTTCTGAATAGATGTCATTATATATCGTCTTGATTTTTTTAGCTTACATTAATGACACGTATTTTCAAAGGCTGTCTTTTCATCATTTCAAAGATCAATAATGAAAAAAAAACTGGTATAACTGTTGTATTATTATTCATTGCTGATGCTCATGCTATTCTAGAATGAATTTAATCGTCACTGAAAAAACAAAATTTTTTTCAATACTTCTTCAAATTATATAGTAATTATATTCAATACATTTGTAAAAGTAAGAAATAAAACAACTGTATTAACACATTCGGTACGATGGATTTCACTGGTGAGACTCGATTATGCACAGTTGAATATCTTCACTTTATAGTTTACTGATACAACACCGTTTCTTTTGTCAAACATAGAGAAATATTTTATGTCTTTATTTATAAGCAAAAAAACGATAAAGGTTGCATTAAGATTTGCTAAATTATTCCTATAAGCAACGTGACATCGTACGATTCCTAGAAAAATATAAGTGACTCACATTTTCTAAAGCTTTGTAATATCAGTTAGTTTCAACAAATCTAACTAATTTCTTGTTTCAGAATATTAAAGGACATAAATTTTCCTTGGTTTTAAATAAAATAGAATCTCTTACACATGGAAATTGTTAGATGCATACATTATTATTTTCACATGTCGTACTTCATCTTTTTGTTCTTATTGAAGCGACTTTTATAACTTCTAAGCGATTAGATCTTAAAAGTCGTGGTCATGCATATAGTTTCGTAGGTTCTGCTGTTAGTAGATCAAGTGTAAAAGAAATTATTGAAAAATCGCTTTAATCACCTTATGAAATATGCTCATTTTCAAAAACATTGCTTTGATGCATCTTCATCTCTCCTTTCCAATGGTGAAAACCACAAGTTATCTATTTTTTCGCCTTTTATTTTGAAATGGACAATAGTTTTTTGAAATCGTTTATAAGCATATATTATTATTTAGTGATTATTTATTCACACATCTGTGTTAATATTTATTGTTTTAAAGGCAATTCGGGTTCATCAACGCTGACTTCTTCATTTTCAGTTTTAAATTCGACTATCTCTTGTTCTGATTCGGTACCAACTCCATTATCGTCATTTGAGTTGTCATTTTCATTAACCCTATTTTCTTGAATATTTTCGTTAACTTGTGAATCTTCAGTCGAAACACCTTGAAGAGATTCATCAGCAGAAGCATCTGGAGAAAATTGAGGTCTTGGAAGAATAACACGTTTATTATTTTCATTTCTTAAAATTATTTTTTCTAACAATGGACAATCCTCTTCAACATCATTGGTTGCAACAATCGTAACAAGAAGACACATGGTAACTAAAAGTCGAATAATTGCTTGGTACATCTTTTATTTGGATCTAACTAAAATCAAACAATATAAGCACGTATAAGTACGATTTTATACTACTTCAATATAGTCGAAGGTGAATAAATTAAAAAGTAAAGGAGCAGCTGTGACATATTAAATAATCATAAACCGAGGATATAAGATGTCATATATACATTATATTTGATGACGAATGATAATAAGAAAAACAAATTTTAATATTATTCAATATGTAAATTTATATTTGTTCGTGAAAGTCAATATGAAAATATATCAAGATTCTATTCTTTTCTCTCTTAAAACTCAAAATTATGTATACTGAAAAATATCTTTCTGTTTTCCATTACATATGGTGCCAGGAGAAGAATAAATAATCAGTAAAATTATCGTATTGTTGTTTTGTTTGCTTACTTTCAATAATAACAAGAAAATGATTTAACACACTACCGCAAAATATACGAATCATTCGTATGAATAGTATAATATATTTGAAATAAAAAAAACTGTATAATGAAGTCGGTCACTCTTTATTTAGTATTGTAATACAACAAATGGATATATTTCTTTTTCATTATTTGTTGAAAAATACAATGAAAATATTTATTCTTTGCTGAATAGATTTCATGAGAGTATGATCTTGCCATAAAATATCAAAATTTAATTGATATTATTTCCTTTTCAATATTCATATGTTACTATAAACTAGAAGAGTATAGAATCTCTACATAAAATAAAAAATCGACATAGAAAACTTCTTCATAAGGTAGGTAGAATTAGATCTGCTTTAAAATAACGAATACTACAAAGTAATATATTCACTAACATTCTTTCCAGCATGCAGACAAGACGAATACGAACATAATAGAATATTTAAAATACATTTTTTCCACAGTTATGTATCGTCTTTAGTATCATTTTTAATTATTGTTTCAATATTTCTAGATAAAATATTTATAGTATATATACCATTCGTATTAAATCTTAAATTAATACGATAAATTTGACGCAATTAATTAAATTTTACTTATATTTATTTCAATATTCTTTTTAATAAAAAAAAAACATTTAAATTTGTTTTTTATTTAATTCTAATATTTATCTTAGTATTGACGAAAATGTTTGTACACATGATTGAGATGTATAATACATAAAAAGAAAAAAGAGATTAAACATTGTTGTATGTTGACACATAGTCAACGACATGTTTGGTCCATCCTCGTTGATCATTATCATTGACTCCGTACGTGTACGTGTATTGCACAAGCCCTAATTATAATAATTCAAAATATATCAATCTTATGTCAATTAATATATGATGTTGTAATATCAACATTTTCTTTTCTTTTTCCGTTCCCGTAGAGGTCATCATATTATGATAATAGTAAATGTTGATTTCAAAGATAATAGTACATGCAAAACATGAAATCATAAGAAAGTATCGAGTACTAGTACTGAAGTACGTTGTACTGAGTACCGATGCTTTAGTACATTGTACTACAGTACACATGTACTCGTTGTACTTGTACTCGTCCAATCACTGGAAGATGTACACATCGACTAACAATGAATGGAAGATAAAACTGCGATGATCTTGAAATCGATGTTGGTTTTATTAATGAAAGAGGATTGTTTTTCGAAAATAATGATCTGTATAACATATGACTGGCAGGTTTTTGAGGCAAGAAAATTACATCTACTAATGGTTTGTCAATAGTCGCAAGTTTGGTTTTCTTGTTTGGAGAAGACTTATTTCTCATGATTTCGTTGATTATGATTAGGCTGAGCTATTCTCTTAGGAATAGAAACGTAAGATTATCGTAGTCCTATCATATATTCATCGTTAGCCTCCACATGCATATCGAGATCAATGACCCACCCTCACCATTACATCTCTTGGCCACATAAATGATGACCTCGTCGTCGATTTGCTACCACTAGCATGTTTTTTTTAATTACTCTAACAATTTTTTTCAGGTATTCTCTCACTTGTGTTAACATTCACTATTGCTGTATCGAGAAAGCCAGAAGCCTCTACAACTGCAATCAGAGCATCCCTGTCATCAACACCAATGACATCAGCAATAACTACAACTGGGCCTCGTCTGCCAATTAAGCTTTAAATTAACGCTTCTGAATATCCTGAGATACTACTTATAAATTGGGTGCATGTTTCAGTGCGGAACTTTCGCATAAGTAGACGGACATGTGATTTCCTTGCTCAGAAATGGCATTCTTTTACTTAAAAATGACAATCTATCACTGAGGAACTCTTTTTTAAGGCAATAAAAGCCTTTTCAAAGGAAACATTTTTCAATCAAAAACATCTCAGAGAAATCCCTAATCATTTGGTAACTTCGGTAGAAGTAGTTTGAAATGCCGTTTTCTTTCTCAGAAATGATAGTATATCACTCAAAAAATCATATATTTGAAAAATAAAAGCTTTTTCAAAAAAAGACTTTTTTAACGAAATATCCTGGGAGACCTTGCCCATATTCTTTCGAAAAGAGTATTTCTATGGGTAAGTATTCAACTGCAAACAAAAGCAAAGTTACCAAAATATCTTCTTTCATATATACCTTGTAGAGCTTTCTTCGCCGATCATTTTGGTAAAAAAAGTCTTAGCTTCCCCCAAAAAAATAGCTGTGCTATAGTTAAAATACCAAAAATCCTGAAATTACTAAAACCGAGTTCTCCATAGAAGAATATTTCATCATTATTTCTTGTTATTTTGTATTACTTGTTGAATTTTTATTGATGTTATATATTCTGATAGACCAAATTCTAACGTGGAAGAAATGATGAATTTGATGATTATACAATGATAACTTTCATTCGATGACTGTTAAAGTTTAATAACATTACTCAAGATGGCTACGTTCCGAAGAAATGAGATAGTAGATTTTGTAGAGTAAAGTCTGCTTTAGCAAAACCTTGTACTCAAATTCCCAGATATAATCGCAAAGCTTGAGTAGATTTCGATAAAACATTGTGAACTACAGGTATCATCAAAATAAATAATTTCAAAAGAATAAATGATTCTGAAATTCTATCAGTGTAGGCTGAAAGCTATATAAAATATCTATTTGAGGGAGAAGGCATAATTTGCAAGCATCATAACAGTTTTTAACATCAACTACAGTAGCTGCCGTATGATTTTCTGACATTGAATGTGTAAAACATTTGAGCTTAGCAGTACGTACTTAATATTTATTTAACCTAACAATCAGAAAGAATTATTGTGGAGGATCAATGATAAGTTACATGCAAGAGATCAGATTATCATTGTTTGTGGAGGAACATCGAAATCATTAGATATTAAACTAGAAGTATTGTTGGTGGCCTATCACATTCATTCAATCTCAGCTTGTTTTATTTGTAAACATTGAAATTATATTCAATTTATGCATTTTTTCAATGTACTTGAAAAAGAATGTTGTCGCTGCCGCGCCGCTAGGAACATCTTTGTTATATAATGTCAGTATAATCATTACTTAGAAATATGTAACGTGGTAATAAAAAGTTGAATAACAACATTGTTTATTTTAATTCTGTTTGAAAGCAAGAATTGATGTAAGTGATCTAAATATTGATTTTGTACTTTGCTTAGCTAATCCCTAAAGACTCGAGTGTCGTGTCACTCTGAATCTCGGATTACGAAATGTTGTTCTTTCCTTATTTGATTCTCTTTACTACTAAGGGTTATCCAAAAGTAGTGGCGGAGGCCTTTTTTCCTTATTTATAAGTAAAAATATTTCTTTTTTTACCAATAGATAGAGCGAAAGATGCTCTACTTATTTATACTAATCGATCTGTATTCAACTATGAGCATTATAATAAAATTTGAGCAAAAACTTTTTTCGTTGAATTCTAGCTAATTTTAACGGATGTACCAGGTTAAATGTCCCTCTGCGTATTTTTAAAATTTTTCCTCTATTATCCGCCTAATCTAAACACTTCTTTTTGGCAAAACATAGCACTTGAAATTCTCTACAAAACTATAATCAAACCCTAGTCTCAATCCTGTTCATTCCTTGAGAAGCCCTGGAAGGATCTTTCAGGATCCTGAATATGCAGGACCCTATCAAGTTTTACTCAGGAGCCTGTGTCGAATCCTAATAGTTTCTGCATCCCAGGATTTTTCCAAGTTCCTGCTCAGATATTTTTCTAAATATAGAATACAAGATCCTTTCAGGATTTACTCAAGGTCCTATCAAGATCCACTCAAGATTATGAGAGAGGATTCTGCCAAGATTTTATTAGATTCTCTTCAAGATATACATTAAATCTTCATATCAGGATCCTACCACGAATGATTGCCATATCAGATGAGGATTTTGACAAGAGAATAGCAAGATTAATTGGAATATGAAACAACCTAATCCTGTTAAGCTTTCGCCAGGATCTTGATAAGATTTTTTTAAGAGTATTCGTGTTCAAACCTTCCACTGCAGTCTCAACCATAATTAGAATTTTAATAAGAAAATGTAAGAATTTAGTAAAGATCTATACAGGTTACTACTAAGTCCATCTATCTGTGCCTATTTCTTGAAAGAACCTTGAAGGAATTTGGAGAATCATAAATCTCAAGGATCCTGTCAAGTCCAGTTCAGGATTTTCACTAGGATCTGTTCATGTTTCTGCTCGAATTTTTTTTAAATATATTTTGCAAGACGCTGTTGGAATCTTTAGTGAATTCTGCTAAAAACCTGACATAAAGTACACTGAGGATTTCACCATGATTTCATTAGGTTTGAGTTAAGATCTGTGCCGGATCCTAATAAGTGGATTCTATCAAGAACTATAATTTGTACAAGCGAAGAATCATATCAGGATTAGAGTATGATTAGGCCGAATCCTGAACTAAGAAATCTTGTCAAAATTCGATCAGGATTCTAAGCCGAATTGTTCAAGAGCATATAATTTGAATGCTAAAAACATGTAAGTGTGATCAAGATCTTGACAAGAAAATACAACGTACTAATCGAGACCTTTCCAGGGTTTATGTTCAGAAGGTATCCACAATTTAATTTTCAGGATCCTGCCAGGAAACTAGCACAACGACATGAAATAATTTCATGACATTTTTAGCTAGGCTCCTCTCAGATCCATCAAAGATTTATCAAGTTATAGACTACAATACAATTACAAGATCAAATTAAGCAGATATTCAACAGTAATATTTTTCAAGGTTTTCACATGTTTACAAGGGGAAAAAAGCGGATCCTGGTGGATCCTAGGATCCACCAGGATCCAGGATCCGCTTTTTCCCCCTACGCTCTCAGAAAGTTCTATTTAGTCATAAGGATGTTTTAAAATTAATTTGTAAGAGAGTCGAGTAAAACACACTAGACGTAGTTTGCATTACGGAATTTCATAAAAAAATCAGATGATTTAGAAATGTTTGAATTAAGTATACAATAATTTAAGCTTTTTTCAAAGTTCATATTTTACGAGCGTATACTGTACTCTGTCCAATAACACGAATATTGACTTCATCAAACTTAGACATCTATACATATTCACAGTCTATTTATGATGACTGAATCATATATTTTTCAAAGAATCTTATTGAAGGAAAAATAATATTGTTTTCTCATCAAAACTACGTATACGACAGCGAACGGTATCTGTCCGAAATACTATTGATAGTGCTCTTTCAAGCAATAGTTTTAACTTTCTTCACTTTTGAATTTAAACCTTTCTCAGTGTTGAATGACCGATGCGTGGCCATGGGGTGATATAGTTTTTTTTGTTTAGTAAATAAAATATAATTTTAAAACGGATGATTATTTAAACTTATTTAACTTGAATTATTTATTTTTTTTCTGCTCATATTAGAGTTGTTACCTTAAATTGAGTAAGAAATAGTAACCATCAATATTTTGAATAGATACACGCGAATAATAAATTATCGATATAGATTTATGTAATAAATACAAGAAATGCAGTTTAACAATAGATGATTATTTAAATTTGTTGAAACTGATTAATTTTTTTCACCTGCCTCCTAGTGAATACATTAAATAGCTAGCAAAACTTTAAATAACTATTGATATCGATTACGTAGCGCTGGAAAAAATTAAATAGTGCTGGCTACTTAATGTCATAATTTTTTTTCCTACAAAACATTTTCAAATCGCTATATATAGGGAAAAAAGTACTTCTTTTGAGACTGAGCCCATCACAAGATGCAACGTGAAAAGCTCTACAATTTACAAAGAACAGTTTATATTATATATGCAACTTTTATTATTAAGAGAAAGTAGATTTGTGAGAGAGAAATCTCCTAGAATGCAAAAATTCTACGCGAACGGAGACGTCCTTTTTTCGTATTTCATTCTTTTATCACATAATACATTTTCTTTTGAAAAAACCAGAATATGGCAAAAGATGCAGCGTAAAAAGCTGTATAATTTATATAAAACCACTTATTTTATATTTGCATTTCTTGTTTTTAAAATGAACAAAGTTTCGAGGAACCAAATTAGAGGTATTACAAAAACTGGTCGCACAGAATTTTCCTTGTTTTGAAAAAAATTACATTGAGCTTTGTTGTAAAGATTGTAGAGCTCTTCGCGCTGTATATTTTAATAGCTTAGTTGTTAGTACAATGTATTAAGAGACTGAAAACTAACCAGCCTCATCTATTGTAATCTAGCACTACAAGCACAAATGATAAAGAAAAAAGTTTTATCAAAAATATATTATCACAATATTAGTCAAAGTCTTTGGAGCCAGTGGTACGAGAGTTGGACCACCTGTTTTTCAGTAAGGAAAATGTTGATTTCTCATTAAGCTATTATTAACTGTAAGATAATAGATTGTTCCAGCTGCTGTTGCATGCATTTCTTTTCGCTTTCTTCTCTATGGACTGACGCTAATACCCGCGCGATAGGCCTAAGATTAGGAGAGAGGATGTAGTGGTTTTTGAAAGGATGTAAAAATTTTTTTAGGTATGTAAAAGGGTATTAACAGGAAAGTTTGCCCCAAATCTGCTCCCGTCGCTAAAAAACAAAATTTTCCAAATTAATGGGGGAAGGGAGGGTGTACACTCTCCCATACCCCCCCCCCCCGCCACGTTCCCGGGCCCTAACTGAAACCATGATCACTTCCTCTCTTATCTTGATGCATTATCATAGGAATTGTACGTAATGATATTGAGCCAAATACAATAAACCGACAAAAAACCATTTTTCAATTAAAAAATAATTTTGGTCCCGAAGGGTTAAAGGATATGCTCAGAGTTTCTTTTGGTACTTAACATTAATTAATCTAAAGCGAATATCAATGTGAAAATATGCTAGTTCTAATAAGGATTAAGGATTTTATAGTCCATTTCAATATAAAAGGTGAATGAGTATTTTTGTTTTAAATGACCTTTTATAGAAGCAAAATAGACAGCAGTGGTTTCGATCATTGAAAAGAGAAGAAGAAGACACATTAAATAGTGCAATACAGTTTTACCAGAAGAATTTTTAAAGTTTTCTTAATCAATTTTTTTAAAAAGAATGCTGAAAAATTGGATTCTTATCTTATGGTAAGAACACAAAAAAAAGTGAGGTTTTTCACAGAAATAAATAGAAAATTTGCTAAAAATTTCTACTAGGATAAATATAACTTTTGAACGAATAGATCTTAAAAGTCTTGGTCTTGCGTATAATTCTATAGTTCTTCTGTTAGCGGAGCAGATGTAGAAGAAATTATTGAAAAATCACATTAGTGACCTTATGAAATATGTTCGTTTTCGAAAACGTTGCTTTGACGCATCTCCTTTCCAATGGTGAAAACCGTAAGCTTTCTATCTTGCTCTTATCAAAAATTATTCAAAAAAAAAATACTTATTCGCCTTTTATTTTGAAATGGACAATAGTTTTTTGAGATAGTTTACAAGCATATATTATTATTTAGTGATTATTTATTCACACACATCTGTGTTAATATTTATTGTTTTAAAGGCAATTCGGGTTCATCAACACTAACTTCTTCACTTTCTTCTTCATTTTCAGTTTCAAATTCGACTATTTCTTGTTCTGATTCGGTACCAACTCCATTATCGTCATTTGAGTTGTTATTTGTTTCAGAGTTGCCATTTTCATTAACTCTATTTTCTTGAACATTTTGGTTAACTTGTGAATCTTCAACTGAAACACCTTGAAGAGATTTATCAGCAGAAGCATCTGGAGAAAATTGAGGTCTTGGAAGAATAACACGTTTATTGTTGTCATTTTTTAAAATTATTTTTTTTAACGACGAACGATCTTCTTCAACATTATTGGTTCCAACAATCGTAACAAGAAGACACATGGTAACTAAGATGCGAATAATTGCTTGGTACATCTTTTATTTGGATCTAACTAAAATCAAACAATATAAGCACGTATAAGTACGATTTTATACTACTTCAATAAAGTCGAAGATGAATATATTAAAAAGCAAAGGAGCAGCTGTGACATATTAAATAATCATAAACCGAGGATATAAGATGTCATATATATATTATATTTGATGACGAATGATAATAAGAAAAACAAAATTTAATATTATTCAATATGTAAATTTATATTTGTTCGTGAAAGTCAATATGAAAATATACCAAAATTCTATTCTTTTCTCTCTTAAAACTCAAAATTATGTATACTGAAAAATATCTTTCTTTTTTCCATTACATATGGTGCCAGGAGAAGAATAAATAATCAGTAAAATTATCGTATTGTTGATTTGTTTGCTTACTTTCAATAATAACAAGAAGATGATTTAACACAATACCGCAAAATATACGAATCGTTCGTATGAATGGTATAATATATTTGAAATAAAAACAACTGTATAATGAAGTGGTTCACTCTTTATTTAGTATTGTAATACAACAAATTGATGTATTTCTTTTTCATTATTTGTTGAAAAATACAATGAAAATATTTATTCTTTGATGAATAGATTTCATCAAAGTATGATCTTGCCATTGAACATCAAAATCTGATAGGTGAGCATTCTTTTGATCATCAAATTTATTATAAACGAAAACGAGATTAACATATGCAAAAACTGTATTAACAACACTACATAAATAATCAATAACAAAAACACAATATCTAAAAAAAATTCACAGAAATAGAGCCTTTTACCTAATGGTTCTCCACGAGTTTTGTATGTGACTTGATACATGTGGAAGATAACGGCAAGTCCATTTGAGTGCTTTCATGTATATTGTTTAAGGACAAATGTACAAGCGTGTGATGTAAGAGACGATACAAGCCACTATGATTTTTGTCAAGTGGAAAATTCTTCAAATGATCCATATTGACCAGATTGATGTAGTTCTAACCAACAAGACGTTGTATAAGTGTTTTGTCCGGTTCCTTAAATCTAAACGTCAGTATTGACACACTTTATATTGAGATTTTACTAATGTAACTGCTTCTTCATAAGAACGTGATGTAAATAATAATTGCTATTCTTGCTTTGACATTTTTTTTGTTATGTCATATAGTATAGAACGATTTTGAGCTAATTATAATCTCATTTCAATTAAATGAAATTAAAAAATTGTGTTTCATTTTTCGGGACATTCTATTCTACTTTAATTGATTTAAATTGCCTTTATTAATTTGGTGATCAAAACACATTTTCCCCAAATCTAATTGATATTATTTTCTTTTCAATATTCATATGTTACTATAAACTATAAAAGTATAGAATCACATACTATAAAGTAATATATTCACTAACATTCTTTCCAGCATGCAGACAAGACGAATACGAACATAATAGAATATTTAAAATACATTTTTTCAACAGTTATGTATCGTCTTTAGTATCATTTTTAATTATTGTTTCAATATTTCTAGATAAAATATTTATAGTATATATACCATTTGTATTAAATCTTAAATTATTAGGATAAATTTGATGCAATTAATCAAATTTTATTTATATTTATTTCAATACTCTTTTTAATAAAAACAAAAAATTTAAATTTGTTTTTTATTTAATTCTAATATTTATCTTAGTATTGACGAAAATGTTTGTACACATGATTGAGATGTATAATACATAAAAAGAAAAAAAGAGATTAAACATTGTTGTATGTTGACACATAGTCAACGACATGTTTGGTCCATCCTCGTTGATCATTATCATTGCCTCCGTATGTGTACGTATATCGTGTATTGCACAAGCTCTGTCGATTTGTTCTGTTTCGTTTTTTTTTTTTTTTTTGATGGAGAAATGTTGAATTGGTGATGCGCGACCATGAATGCAATACATATATTTATTATGCCTCATCGTCGTCCTATCTACGCTCAATATGAGCGAGAAAATCCTTTTTCATTAATATTTCTATTTAAATTTATTTTACAATTATGGCATGATCATTTTACACCAGAAATGAGTATATATGCATTTAAAAGTTTCCGTGATCTTATATTTATGGGTATTGAATTACTTACAGAAAATACAATGATACAAGTTATATCATTATTAAAACATAATCGAACACCACTTCGTGATATAGCTGAAGAATATTTAAGTAATAGAAATCGAATATATATTTATTTTGCTTATTTTGGTTCAGATACGTATCAAGTTGATACAAATAGTGTTTTATTTTTATGGATTTTTTATTGTTTTTTACATGGTAGAAAAGGATTAAAAGTTTTACAAAAAGGTGTACGATGTTTAACATTAGCAAGAGCACTTCGTGTAATTACATTTTCAATAACTGTTTTACCTAATCCAAATCCACATTGTGAATTTATTGGACCAATTGATCCATTTAATTTAAGTCCAGGTTAAAAAATATATGTATTAATTTATAAAAAATATATATCTATAAATTTATTTGTTCTTTAGGTGGTGCATGTAATGATTTATTATATAGTGGTCATGTTATTGTTTATACAATATCAGCAATAGCTGTAACAATTCTTTGTTCATCATATCCATCTGGATTATTTCGTTTATTAATACGTTTATTTATTTGGATGCAAGTTATTCAACGAATGATTCGTGCTGTTGTTGAATTACATCATTATTCTGTTGATATGTTTCTTGGTTTATGTGTTACTTTATTAATGTGGCATGCAAATATACTTTATTATGATTTACCATATGTACCAAAACCATTATATCCACATGTAAAAAAACTTTGTTTTCCGTACGATACAGATGGTACGATTGATCGATTTATTGATCACTGGATAGTAATTTTTAAACATTTTAAACGGCAACCAATGCAAATATTTATTAGTTTAATTAAAAATCATGATATTTTATTACCATCAATTAGTCGTATAAAAGAAGTTTGATGGTAAAAAAAGAATAAAATATGTGTTGAAATTTTTGTTTATTTATTTATTTACAATATTCGACTTAGTAGGAATAAAAATCAATTTAATTGTTAAAAATATTTACATATTGATACTATGTAATCAAGAAAAAAAATATTCTATGTGGGAGAAGAATATCTGATTTATTTGGTAATATCAAGTCTATACGGAAATTTTTTTTTTATTGTATATTAAATATTAGCTTTTGTGATAAATATCAGCATTGAAGAAGAAGTTCGATATCAATACAATTTATTTAAGTTCTATCCATCAATAACTTGTGCTATTGATTTTAATACTATTTCATGTCGGAGAATATTTACAATTTCTATAGATGAATACTAATGGAGGATATAATCGATAAAAATGCAAATGGTTCTTATCTATCGCAGCATAGTTTTATTATAACTATTCAATATATTGCACTGTTAAAAGATTGGAAACGTTCAGAATGACCAATTCATCTCACAGAATCCGAATATTGATTGATGCAATAAAGGATGTATTATGATAACTTGTGTTCAGTTTTCATTCAATTTTAGTTTCTAAGGATTTTTTAATCTCTTGAAATAATAATACTGCAGTGAGCGATATTAAACCAATAATTTCTAATGTCAATTTAAGTCATCATAGGAGTTATTTCTCGTTTTTCTCTCTCTAAGGCGATGCTTTATTTAAATAACAACCACTTTTTGTTCATTGTTTAAAGAAGGAAAGAAAATAAACAAGAATATGAGATAACAGTTTAGTTCCAGTGATAATGACATCACTATAATGCAAGTCGGCAGTTACTAGGCTATTCTTCGGTAGCATCAATTATTAGTACATGAAGTCTGTACATTATAGCCTGGAGTTACACCTATCCATAACCTCAATCCAATTGTTTTGTTCTCAGTCATGTTGATCTGTAGCAATTGATTGATTTCCATCGCCAACAATGCCGAATAACTCCTTTGCATGCTTCATAGCAAAACCTTTATAATCATTTTCTTCACCTGCATACAATCTTAACAATAAGGGTAAATAAATTTTCATATTTTCATTTATTGTAATTGATCGAATAAAGTCTCGTTTCGATAAATGTTTGTTCATTCGATAAAATTGTTCAATCGATTCAATTATTTGATTATATTTTGGTCTTATATTTTGTTCCATTTCATTAATTCTTTTTAATATATCTATATCATCTTTAAATAATCCAATCAGATCATCTGCATGTTCATTAATAATGGCTTCAAAAAGTGATCGTTGAGAATTTGCATCTTGACCATCTTTATGGATACGAAGATATTTTTGTGTTTTAATTTTAACAAGATATGATGATTGATCAGGTTGGATGATTTCAATAACATAGCCTTCGCCATATGGTTGTTGATAAATGTCTTGAAGTAATTGTGTATGTGTGACATTGGATGGTACAGTTTCAAATGGGACAAGATGATTAAGAATTGTGGGAAAATTATTTTCAAGAAGAAATTTTTCTAATCGAGTACCAAATAAAGTATGACCATCAATATGAGATCGAATGGATAGAACAGTGAGTTGAGATTGTGGATAGGAAACGAAAACATGATTGGAAGGTGATGTATATTCCATATCGACAGTATAATTGAGATGTACCAGTTGTTCAATTTCAGATTTGAAATCATCTTAAAGAGAAGTATTCAAGATATTAACTAGAAATGAATTATATTTTGATTCTCTTAGTGATTTTTTTCGTTATCGTTGTCTTTCTGCTAAAGAAAAGAAAAGTATATCCCATTCTATCTTTTTCTTTATTGTCCAGCTAGAAACATTCTCTTGTATTTTTTTAAGAATAAGTGTGTACGTATACAGAAAATTATTGAGTGAAGAGCTAAGGAATTCTTATACATTTCAATCATTCGATACATTCCTGTTAATGAAAATAATGAATCAGCTGAAACGAAAAGAAATCATAGAATACTGGTGATTAGAGCAGTGGATCAATCTGTGTGAAATAAAACTTAATTCTCTTTCCCTCGTACAGATGATGAATAATTTCACTCATATACTTTTAAAAATAAATTATTAATGTACATACCAACAAATAATTGCATTGCTTCGGTAACTTGCTTTGATGTTAGTGATTGTTTCGATTTAAGTCGAACTTCTTTCGAGATTGTTCCATGTAAATATGTGGATATTAATGTTCCATCCATTTTCTCCATTTTATCTCCAAATTGACCATGTTCATGAAATTGCTTTCGACCAAAACCTTCTGCATAATTAAAAAATTTCTCTAATGGTAAAGAAACAAGTTCTATATTTTTTGAATTTGTAATATTAAACATTGTTCCACGACAATTTAAGGCTACTGTACGAGATTGAAATACTGCATAAGAACAAAGACGATAATTGAATATACGATATTTAACTGAATATAAACGAACATCTTTGTAATAAAAAGTATCATCTTGACTACAAAGATTCATTAAATCATCATAGAATGTAGTCATATTAATTGTCATTGAAGAAGTAGCCATGATAAGAATAAAAGAATGAGAGAGAATAAAATTGTGTCACTTATATTATTTTTTTTAGAGTGTAATTTCATAACAAATAGTAATTGCGAAAGTTTCTAGTAGGAATGGAAAGAAAAGTGACTGTTGACTCATTTATGTACACGATAACTTTCGTCATTTTGTGGATAAAATACATATGAAAGAAAAAGAAATAGAATAAAACTAATCTGACAATGGCGAAAGTCTTCGGATCAAAAATTGAAAACAGATAAAGTGATTTTCAACATTATAAGTGTTATGAATCTTTGTAATGAGTGGAAAAAAGTGTCATTAAATGGCTTTAACATTTTCATATCTGTTCGAAATGATTCAATAATCACAAACAAAATAGAAAGATTTATGTCGAATTCTAGCGATAAGTTTTTACAAGCGGAAAGAATATAAAAGTGTGTTTACTACACAAGAGAAATTAATCGATCATACAACAGTCGTTTTTTACAGATACGGTACAAAACATGGTTATTTTGAAACATTCATATTTCTTAAAGATTGCGTTTAAAAACTCCGAAATTTTGTACACAATCTTGTCAATTTGGGAGGTTGATGTAAGCGAAGTTTATGGTCAAAATTTGATACCTTGGAAGCAAAGTCATGAGGGCACAAATTCTTTACGGCATTTTCATATTTCATCGAAACCTACTTATAGTCAAAAGATGAAGATTAAACTCGTTAGATACCTCCTAAGGTTCCCTTCTAAGTATTGAAGGACTAAAGAAGACATTAATCTTTATAGACATAGGTTTAGTGATGATGTAGATTAACACGAAAACTAGTCTATGTGGTTCAATGTTCCATGAAATAATATAATATATAAGAAAAGACTTTTAGAATAATCTATAAGGTGCATTATGTTGACTATTGGCAAATAGTAGGAAACCTTCTTAATTTTTCCATTATTTCGCTCGAAATTGTCTTCAAGATGTATTATTTCATAAGAAATTGAAAAATGCTCTTAAAAAATCGTAATGTAATATATTCATATCACACTTTCTCGTCTAGTTCTGATTTCATCTGTAAACAAAGACCTTTCTTAATAATCGAGTTAAGTTTATATGCCAAATAACTAAACTTACTGCTAAAGGATCTCGTTCAGTAGGAACGAAAGTCTATTACCATTTATACATCACTTTCAATAGACTAGAAAGACAGAGCATCGAATTTTGCACATTTGTACCGTTTTTTGTTAAACGCAAAAACAATTTTCTAAAGACTAAATACTCTTGACATATGTATTACTTTTAAATAATTGAGATAATAAATAGGGTGTTCATCATTTTTTCTTTGGTAAATCTAATATGAAAACACAGATTATGTAATATAATAGATGCGATTTCTATCTTACATAGACAAACTTTCATATTTTTGTAGAGTGATATTGTCTTCAAAAGGTCAAGATGAACAAAGATATCTTTATGATTAAAAACTGTTTTAGTTCACACTCTATCGATCTATACAGTTTTCAGAAAAATCGAAGTAGTTTCGAAGTTCATTTCCTCGAAACATCGTACAATGGATTTTAGCTATTCTCGTACTAAACCTTAAATCTAATTTCAATTTTAGAGCAAAATAAATATCATATTCGAAATCAACACAAAAAACTACCTCATATCAATTACAGTTCAGCAAAAGGAATTTTTTCAAGTAAAAAATTCGATGTGATCCCTCTCAGTAATTATTTTGTTCAAGTTTTGCTTTAAAATTGAAGTTAGATTTAAGGTTCGGCATAAAAATGATTGAAATTGATTATACAATGCTTCCAAGAATGATTACCTTTTTATAGTGTTTTGATGAAATGAACTTTAAAACTACTTTGATTTTTCTGAAAACTATATAGATCAATAGAGCGTGAACTGAAACAGTTTTTAATCATAAAGATATTCTGTTCATCTTCACTTTTTGAAAACAATATCATTCTGCAGAAATATAAGAAATTATCTTTGTAAAATATATAGGAATCATATATTTATTGTACTTATTTGTCCCTACATAATCTGAGAGAGAAGTTATCAATAAACATGATTAATATCTCGTTTTATAGAGCACTAGTAGTTTTCATATTGGATTTAACTTTGAAGCTCTATCTTTCTAGTCTATTGAAAGTGTTCTATAGATAGTGACAGATTTTCATTCTTATCCAGGAGAATACTTTAGATATTTTACAAATACAATGGCAATCTAATTACTCTAACACAGAATTTAATATCTAGTTAAAGATTAAAAGCAGCAAAATTTGAATTGCCTCAATTCCTTTCCATAGTTTCCATGAAGAGATCAAATGAAATGTTTATTTGCTCTATAAAAATGTTGTTTGATAAGTTGTTGAGAAGTAAATGAAATTGATCCATTCTTAATACTGTCTGCTTCTAGTTCGCGCAATGAGACGATGGTCTGAAAAATATGTGATGTTTCTGAACAGAAAGTATGAGATGTTTTTAATGACTTCCCACTGAATAGATAGCAAAATGTTTGTGATCATTTCGATTTCACATATATGCTTGAGTAAATATGATGAAATGAAATAATATTTTTTATGTATTGAACAATTGCCAATCACTGTCGATGAAATAAGTATATACGTAGAAAGAATGGATTTCGATGGATACTTACATCTTCAGACGGTGAAAAGAATGAGAATATAATATAACTATTTTGTAGAGAATTGTGAAAATCTCTTTTGATAGAAATTTCAATAAATGAATAGTAAGAGAGACATTATCACATTACTAGGCAATATATATTCTTTCTGCAGTACTCTTCAATTTGAAGTGCATCAATAAAGCTAGTGATGCACAAATAATCGTTTATTAAGAAGATTGAGAAAATATTTGAGAGAAACACATTTATTTTTGTGTGAAGTGCACAAAATCCTTTGTCTAAAAAATTAATCATACAAAGATAATGAAAGTGAATGAAACGTAGAAAGAGTTCTCTTCCAAAAGCGAATATAATTTTTCCAAGAACACCTGCTCACATGCCCCTCAGATTAGGCTTCTTGAAAAGAGCTGCCACTACGACGACGTCTGCCAGATGCATACACGCACCCAGGGCCAGGAGAAGTGGAATAAACTCCATTACATAAATATAATGGTGGTACAGATGATATAAGATTATTATACGTACAACCAGGGTAAGGATAGGTAGAATAAATACCATTACATAGATAAGTTGTTGATGATGTAGAAACTGGCACACCCATAATTATACCGTTTACGGGAGTCAAGTTAGGATATGTGCAAGCGGTAGACATAGTCGAAGATACGACACCATTACAGGAATATTGTACCGTGCTAGGGATGGTAGTAGTGCCAGGAATGGTAGCAGTGCCAGGAATGGGAGCAGTGCCAGGAGCATTATAAGTACAACCAGCGTAAGGATAGGTATAATAAACACCATTGCAAAGATAGAGTGGTTGACGACGATTTCGAAGGTGAACAATACCAGAAGCTAAAATTATTTGAGTTAGAGTAGAGTAATACAACGGCGAAAGAGTGAAGTGTTTCGAAGCATTTAAAGGCTTCATGGGAGGCGGCAGATTGTCATAAGCTTAAATAGGCAAAATAATACTTACAGTCACCAATCTTTTTCATAGATAAGGCTTGAATGAGTGGTGATGGCGCCGTTATTGTACATGGGATAATAGCAAACAGAACACTGAGACAAAGCAATAATGCATAACAGTTATGGAAGAACTTAGCCATGCCACAATCTTGACTTCTTCAGTACACCTACCGATAAATCTACAATCAGAGTCTTTTGTAGTATCATTTATATTCACTATGATTGAACAGAGAAAATGATTTTCACAATAGGGAAGTCTCAAATTATTTCTCTCCGAACAACTGACAGTATTTGCATACGTAGGCAAGCATTTCATCCAATTTCAACTCTAAGTCGTCGTTTGATACTAAATGCCGCACATTCGGATTCGAAAACATCAGTTATTGATTCTCTTCTTGAAGATTCATTAGAAGTAGCAAGGAATTATCAAGATTCGATAAATCTAGGATCCGTATTTCTCCCTTGAAAATGATAGGACTCATTCGCGACCATTGAGATTTGTCAAGGTCTGCTGGGATCTACTCGTCTACGCTTGATATCTACATGCAAGGATAAAAGAAAGTAGGAGCTAGTTATTAAATTTTTGGTTCGACGATCACTAAATCCCTTTTTATGCAAATATACTTATGATCCACTTAGTTTCGGCTCATTTTAAGATCTACTACAGTTAGAGAAAAGTAATTGACATAAGAACAAAAACAGAATCGAGCAACGGAACCACGCTAAGCAAAAGTTAGTATGACTTAATGAAAGAGATAGATAGGGAGATGAATGAGACGAATGTAAGAATGATTTGAGCTCATTACGAAGATCGTGATAAAGACAATCAACTGCATCTATTCGTCATAGACGCGCAATAAAAACACATTGTTAATGTGACCAATTTAAATAATAAATAAAATGGTCATGGAGACAGGCAAAGGAGTCATATTGAAAAAATATTTTTTAGATGTACATTCGAGTGGTGAGTAAGGAACGAGAGAGAATAGGTAATTGTTTATTAACTAAGAAAACAAATCAATCAGCACTTAAAGAGTATACTTTCAGTATGTGCTCGAATGGCAATGTAAAAACATAAAGAGACTAAGCGAGAAACACGTACATTACAAGTAATAAACAAGGCACACGAAACAGCAAAACAAATAAACATTTAAATTCAAATGCAAACGAAACAAAAAGAAAAAGCAAGAAATACTTATATTAAGTTGGTGAAAACTAAACTCTCAACAAATTAAAATTATATTGTACAATTCTTATCTTTATGACAGAAATACTAGCGGATTTTTATTATACGTGAATCAGGAGTGGGTCTAGCGACCATTATTGCGACTGAATCCCCACACGAGGAATCATTAGATGAATTTTACTTTATACTTGTTCAGATTATCAAAAGATCACAAACAAAGTAATTAAACTATACACAATTGAGTTTCTTGAGTTTACAATCAGTTTTAGCTATATCACCAGTGTGATAGTTGACAAATTGAATTAAATCAACTATTGAAGTAGACAACTTTTCGTTTCACTACGACTCTTGTCCAGTCGTTTCTCTTTCTCTACTTACTCTTACTCGCATCCGTGTAACTTCTTCTCTTCACCTTTGAGTAATACATGCATTAGAAAGAATAAAAGGATGAATGGCACAAAATCATTGCACACGATAAATGAAAAGATTTCATTTCATTGGTCTCATGTAAAAGAATAGAATATTCTGTTAATTTTAATGTCAACAATATTAGGATTTTTCAATACAAAAGGAACTAGTAAATCAAATGTTTTCTACTTCTACTCAATCGTATTTTTTTTTCAGTCAAATTAATGTTCAATATATAATGTTTATCTATCTGAAAGATCAGAACATTCATTCGAATATTAGCTTTATACAGACGTCCGTTATTTTTCCGAATGTAATAACACAAGATTATGTGTAATTTTGTTTTTTTATACTCGCATAAAATAATCTTCTAATTCAAATGGATGTTGAGCATTGAAATATATTTTATTTGCTTTTGATATATTTCAATAAAAAATAGTCAGCAGTAAATATTGATATACTTCATTCATAACCAATGATAAAACTCATTGAAGCGTAAAAATAAATGGAATATCGAAAAAATCAATTATGTTATTACTAAAGTATAAGCAATAATATGTATAATGTACTTCCTTCCAATGTTATACTCAACTTGTTAGATGAGTCATATATTCATATTTATATGTATGTTGGAAAAAACCAACTAATTTTGT